>JAQFZN010000004.1:0-141660 GCA_034687075.1 Geophilus carpophagus | reverse complement strand
GCGCTGCATATACAAAATCTGACATGTGTTGGGCTTAGTTTAAAAAATTAAAAAAACAATTATTTTTTATTATTTTTCTGGCTACTTGCTTTTTTTTAAATGGTATTTATTCGAACTGTTATTATTTTACTTAGGGTTTTTTTGTGGCAGAATGCACCTGCATGGTGTACCTGAACCTTTATTCAAGTTATAAAAAATAAAATTTTTTACTTTTTAGTGTTTTAATGTGTATTATTATTTATTTATTAATAATAATAATAAATTATTATTTTAATAATATAATAAAATTAATTATACCATTTATATATTTTATATTTTTCAGATTCTTGGGAATTCCCAGGAAGCTGAAAGTTTTTTTTCCCAATTCCCGGAAATTGAAAAAAGTCAGGAAATGTGATGCTCTAATAGAACCTAAATAAATTTTAAATAAACATTTTGTACCTAGCAAATTGAACCATTCATCAACAGGCTCATCAGCAAGTTTCTTAGCAGCTGTTTTTCCAACTCGCATGATACCATCACGAAGAACTTTCGTTATCGGACAATGACGACCCAGCCGACAAACCTACAATAAATTTCAATTTCAATTTCAATTCATCAAACAGTAAAATTATTATTACTACCTCATAAGCTGAACTTAATTCGCGGAAAAATGTTCTAACATTACTTAAAACATAATCGTTGTCAGGTGCCACTACGATGTACGCCACATCTCGTACAGATGAATATGGTTCAAGTAATAATTTCTCCTATAAAAAAATAAAATGATAATTATTAACCAAGTAAATTTACAATAAATTTTATAGTAAAAAGACAATTACCCAATATTTAATAGCAAAAGGTGATAATGCTAACCAATCCTTATCGTAACCAACCAGTAATGATGGAATTGGCTGAGGTTCGCACTGATCTTCAGTTCCAGCTCTGCCCACCAACCGATGAAATTGACGCCATGTCAATGGGCCAGATACTGAATACGTCGTTTCCCAAAGACCCGCAGTCCGTTTCTTCTGAATGGCATCTTGCAAAAGAGGTTGTAAACACCTTAACAACCGCATTACGTCGTGACTACTGGCAGGTACTTTTGCTAAAAAAAAAATTAAAACAAATCAAATTTACACATTTAATAGAAATGCACAAAAAATTACTGAAAATTACCTGGTAAATGCGGCCATTTATGTAAACAAGTTGATTTAAGCGCTTCGTCTAACCGACAAGTACTCATAGTATCCAACATTTGCCTGCCTTGTTCAAGGGCTGACATGACACACTCGCAGCCATTACTGATTTCGAGCGTATTTTGATAAGATGATGACATCACATTTTGATACGCTTTCCCGGTTTTCCGAGAAAGACTACAGGAAAATGCAAGCGTTGTACACTGATCCCTCAAAATTTCGAGCAAAACTTGAGGCACCTGATCGAGGGCAACATTGGCTTCGTTGCCCTCTTTACCGAGCAGAATGTGAAGCGGCTTCCGCCTGTCAGGTATTTCTTCTCTAACGCCGGTGATTTCCACCTCGTCTTCATAAAACAGCCCTGCACGAAATGCATACTTCCGGTTTACAACTGCACTGAAACCGCAAGTGCATTTGTACAGGGCATCACGATTGGCACCAGAAGCGTCCGACAGGTATAAGCCGGCATCGGCACCGTACACGTCCATTTGACACACGCACATTGTACAACTATCAAAATTATGATCTTTAAATAAGTTTAGCATCGAATCAGACAACAGCACGTTGGCGAGCACGCTGTGGGCTTCAGGGATTTGTGACGTTTGAAGGCTATTGTCAATCGAATTGAGATTTTTGTTCAAGTAAGATGATGCGTTTGATGCAGGTGAAGCTAGTTCGTAATTACTAGACATTCGATGATCCATACTTGTAGAAAATGTTGCTGGTGATGGTTCCATGCTTCGGTTACTAGCCACACTGTGTATTCGTTCCATCGGTTCAACTGAAGGCACACTCACCAGATGACTAAACAAATAAAAAGAAAAATTATTTAAGAAAAAAATGAAATTGTTGTGTACATTTCAGTTAGTTGAGTTTAAAATATTTATTTTTAATTTGTTTCAATCTTATTGATCAACATCAAACTATAAAAAGATGTTGGACTAGTCAAGTTTGAATTTTAATCTAGCGAGACTTTGACAGGCAGCATTCATAAAAAAATGTGACTAACAACAATCTCGCCAGCTTGTTTAACACAAATTCCAATGAGAATGAAAATATGTTATGTCAATAAAGTAAATTTAAAAAATAGTATGAATTTTGTTAGTCATAACAAAATTTGACCATCGTTTTCATTTATTGCAGTCAAATTACCTTGAAGGTGTGTGTTTATCAATGATGGGAAGAGGATACTGCCATGATGGTTTGTATACGCATTGACTGGGTAGCGAGATAGGTGGAGATATCTGACTCGGCAGATTAGTCAGCGGAGCGAATTTGGAAGAACCAACAAATTTCGCCTGAGTTGCTGGCTTAAACACGAATGACCAATCCTAATAAAAATAATTCTTATTTCAGTACAATTCTCTTACACATTTTAATTAATCTCACCATGATATTCTCATCGCTAGGACTGCCACAGTTAGGAAAAATATCCGACCGTTCTTTTGTAGTTACAATTCCGTCGCTTTCCATTAGTGTCATGTCAGTACTGCCAGGAGCTATTCCTGGAGAAGGCGTTGGATTATGCTCCAATGAAGGCGGAGTAGGGAACATCCTTGATATGTCTGTTGGTCCTATTAGAAAAAAATCAATTCACGCTTTAGAACAATCATAATTAATTTTTTAAATATTTTAATTTGTCCCAATCTTATTGATCAACATCTAACTAGAATAAAATGTTGGACTAGTCAAGTTTGGATTTTTTATTGCGAGACTTTGACAGACATCATTCATTAATAAAATGTGGCTAACAACATCTCGCCATCTTCTTCATTATAATTACCATGTAATCCCACGATATCACCGCTGCTTTTATTCTTGGAAGTGACTTCATCAGTCATACTTCCTGTTGTTTTTAGAGATCCTGTAGGGGTCGGTGCTTGGAACTGTGAAAAGTAAAAATAAATAAGAAATGCAATAAATAAACAAAAATAAGCAAATTATAAATCACTTACTGGATCATCACTGCACTCATCATCAGACGTATCGAAAAGTTGGTCTAAATCATTGTAAGTTGCTCGCAGATCTTGTGAAGTAAGCATTTTGCTTTTAGAGCTGGGGTTGACAGGAGTAGGCGGAGACGCCACTGCTTCGTTATTTGGTAAACCTTTGTTGTCTTTGAGAGGAGGAAACGCCTCGTTGCCCACAGATGCTGACTGTGGCGTTTCATCCTCTTTATTCGTCTCGTTTTTGCTTTTAAATCCACTCATACTGACTACAGTTGGCATTTCATCCTCAAACTCGTACGGATCAGCTGCTTTAGCAGGTAACAGGTCGTTGGCTAACTGAGACTGCGGTGTAAGAGGCTCCTTCATCGATCCTCCTCCCATTGGTGAAGCTTGATTATCACTAACACTTCCTGGACGACTCGTGGATTTCACTTCAGCTTTTTGCTCAGGTTTAAATTTTTTCACTGGATGATTGAGCCTAATATTGTAAAAATAAAAAATTATGAGAAAATTTAAAAAATACAAAATAAAAAATTTTTTGATTAAAAAAATAATAATTTTCTTAATATTTTAATTTGTCCCAATCTTATTGATCAACATCTAACTAGAATAAAATGTTGGACTAGTCAAGTTTGGATTTTTTATTGCGAGACTTTGACAGGCATCATTGATTTTAAAAATGTGACTAACAATATCTCGCCATCTTTTTCCACTACATTTAGCACATTAAAAAAGGAGAAAATTTATTTAAAATATTGTACCAAGCATTTAGCGCCGAATAATCGTAAAGGCCATCAGATAACAATTCTTCTTCCATTTGGTCTTCGTAAACTTTGAAAGGCAGTAGGGGTCTTTTCAGTCCTTGACCAGACTCAAAGGCAGGGCAACTTTGCCCTTGATTCTGCGTCCAATTAAGAATCTCGTATGTTTTATTTTGGTCAAGACTGTTTGGATAAGGTGAGAACCCCTACAAGATTAAAATACAAAACATTAATATTCATTTAATAATAAAAAAACATTATTATAATTACTAAACGTTAAAAAATTATATTACTTGATCTGAAACAGATTTTGGTCCATCTTTGTTCAGTTCAAGAGGTGACGTGTTAGCATTGCTGTTGCTGGGCAAACTCTGGTTGTCTTTGTCTGCAGTGTCTTCAGCACTAACGTCATTTTCTTTTGAGGCAGGTGGATGTGGACTTAAGGTAGGCATGGTGGGATCTTTAAAAAAACATTAAAAATAAATATCATACTTTCACTTTAATATATCTAAAAATTAATTTGTTCCACTCAAATTGATCAACATCAAACCAGAAAAAGATGTTGAACTAGTCAAGTTTGGTTTTTAATATCGCGAGACTTTGACAGACATCATTCATTTAAAAAAAGTGACTAACAACAATCTCGCTGATAAGTTGAAAAATAAAAATTACACCTCACCTGTCTGGGTAACTGATGCAGGTTGCGAATGGGAAGCCACCAATGGAGAAGGTGCTGATGAATGTGGCGATGCAGTCGACGCTATGGGATCTAGTATACTTGTACGAAGCTGAGGCAATCCGCCAGGCGCCACTGGATTACAACCTAAAAAAATAATAAAATATATAAATAATTAATTAAAAGATAAACAAAAAAATTAATTTATACCTTTGTACTGATATGAAGAATTCCCAGTTGTTGTAGGCACCCTTTGAGATATATAATCTGGATCGACTGATGCCAAATCATCATTGACGGGCGATCTCCGATGAAACGGCGTATTACCGCGAGAATGTCGTGGTTGCTGCTTATCCATCCGCTCACCTTTCTTTCCGCTGCAACTCGGCTGATTACTAGCAACACCATTTGAGGTATTTCCCTTCACTTGATTAGTACTTTGTTTCGTTTTCCGACATCTTAAAAAAAAGTAGAATAATTTAATAAACTAAAGTCATAATAAATAAATTAAAAACTTACTTTGAACAATTACAAGATGATTTCTGACTTGGATCCACATAATCCCAATGACCAAGCGAATCCGAATCGTTCGAATTGTCTCCACTGCTACTGTTGTGCGTTGCAGTCTGACCATTGTTTGTGCCTACACTCAATGTGCTGTGTTGCCACACGTGACCCAAAACCTTCCGACTCAATCTATCTGAACCTGTACTAGAACTTGAGCAGCTGAGAGATGGTATTTGACCAGCTCCTGAAGACAAAATTCTATTTGAATTCCCTGCACAAGGTTTTCTACTAAGTCCTAAGGCTAACACACTCGTATCGCAAGGAGATGTTGGAGGCGTCATTGAAATCCAAGACATCGCTAATTTAAATAAAATAATTATTAAACAATTTAATAAATCAATCAAATAATAAAAAAAAATATTATTTACCCGAATTCGATTGAACATTTGTGTTCTTAGTGGCAGTGGGATGATGTGATGGCAGTGGCATGATTAAGGACGAGGATGAATTTGTTGGTTGCACATCGTCTCCCTCCACCACAATAACATAACATGATGGATACCTCATTTTTACACCACCTTAAAAGTCAAAATTGTATTGTATTATATTTGCACTGAATTACAAATCGATATTACTCCATACCCACTACTACTTCCACTAAACTAGGAAGATAATGACGTTCATTTAAGCAATCTCGAGCACCAAATTTTGAATCGATTGGATAAAACTGGCGCCATTCGTCCAACAACTTCTGAGTAGAATGAGTGTTATCTTTGTACGTTTGTCCAGTTAAAATTCCGGAAAGACCATAAGGTCCCAAAATAACTAAAAATAAATATAAATCAAATAAAATATATAAATAAAATATATATTTTAAATAAAAACAAACCTTGTATGCCTGAATGTGAACTTTGTGCTGCTTGTATATGACATGGTGAAAGTCGGAAAACTGCAGGATGTTGTCTAACGTCCACACTTGCACAAACCGTGCTCTCTCCATGAACAAAAAACGAAAACGAAAATGACAGGTGCGGACTACAAAAATAAAAAAATTCAAGAATTAAAAACATGCTTTCATTTTCTAATTTTAGTTTTTCATTATACCTCTTGGCAGGTTTTTCTTGAATATCAAACGGTTGCACAAACCATTTCCCTAACCGGATAAAATCTCGAGAAACCAAACACCTAAAATTAAAAAAAAAATTCAATAAATGCAAATTTTTTTCTTACTCCATACCCAAATTCTTTCACACCAAATTATGCAACTACCTTTCAATTAAGTTATGAAGTGCTTTAAATAAAAGTGATCTACATTCGTACGAAAGGCCGTTGTCCCATGAGCCTTGTTCGACTTCTATTTACATAAATAAAAAGAAATAACATTAAAGCAAATCAAAATTATAAAACTTAAACAGCAATAAAAACTTATTTTTACATTATAAAATTTTATAAATAAAAACATTGTTAAATCCTAACACTTATATAACATACAATGGGAAATAGAAGCAGTTGACAGAAAAATGCATGCATTCTCTTAACACTCGCCACACGCGTGGTCAATGGCACTTCCAGAACCAACTAAGAGATAACATCAGTGGGGTCTATCACCAGAAATAAGAAACAATAGTCAACCCAATAAAAGCTTTCAGAAAGCTTTAGAATTAAAAAAAAATAATCAAATGATTTTTCATTTGCTCCTCTTTCTCAATCAAAAAATAAAAATTCACCCTTAAAGTTCTTAGTGCAAAATTAGGTTAAGGAATAAAAGAAAAAAAAATAAGGTGAAGTTGATGGTTACTCTAAAACGGGGAACACGTTTTCAATTTTTTTTAGAGTAACTGTATTCGTTAAAGATAGTAAACAATATTTTTTTTAGTAATTTATAGTGTAATAATAATAATTATATATTCAAAAAATGTCCTAGACAAAAGTTTGTCTGATGAATTCATTTTTTGTTGAAAAAAAATGAAGGACGAAAAAGGAAATGTGCATATGCACATGTTAGTACGATGAATAAATGAAAGCAAATTTGTATATCTCACCAGTAAGCTCGGGGCAGATGATGTTGGTAAGGTCGGGTTCTTCTCCATACCAGAAAATCCACAATTCCTTGTTGTAAAAAGTATGATTTGGATGAGGATGAAGGTGAGGTTGTTGTTGATGGTGATGATGGTTCAAATGATGATGTTGGTCTGGTTCGAGCAAACAACTGTTTTTCGTACATTGAATACGTCGCCAAACACTCAAAATGTCGGCATTCAAACATTTTGAGAATGACAGCAGAACTGGGTCATCCAGCGGATCAACGCACAAAACGTTCTCCACGCTTAGTCTACGCCATTTTATTCCACAGAGATCAGTCTAAAAAAGACGATAAAAAAATTAAAATCAAAATTAATCATTCAAAGCAAGTCTCCAGTAAATAAAGTTAGGCCTAAATTGCATTACAATTTCATTATTACCTACATCAGTTAAGGGTCCAATCTATTTAATAAATTGTTTGTTAAATATATATTTTTTAAAAAAATGCATTTATTTCCTCCCATTGTTATTAGGATCTATGTTTTAAGAACACAGATTCTAGGTTTTGATTAATATCGGAAGTAATTACCCGCAGGAAAAAATTAAAATTCTTTAAAATGATGACAGAACCACGGCGTCGTCCACTCACAACCTTCTTCAATTCAAATCCATTTAACTTACTACATACAATCAAAGCAGACTCCTGCTTTGATTGTGTACTCAATTCCCTGCATAGATCATAAATACTACATCTTCCGTAATATTATCCGTCCATCAGATCATTCGGTGTCCTCGTCAAAATATTACACAGTAATTCAAAGATCACTGACTTACCAATGCGAAGAAATTTGTATGGCAATCCTCTAAACTTGCTCCGTTTGTTTGAAAGTTTGGATGCGTCATCGCTTGCCCATGATCTTAACCGTATTTTAAAAGCAAGCATAGATCTCTAGGTATTTCGGAAAGCCATAAATGCTGAAAAATACCCGACCTTGACAAATTTTCAGCAGAAAATGGCGACTTTAATGGCGACTGTGAACAACAAGGCGGCAAGTGTCCTCCCCGCTGATTAGTCGGAACAATCATGTGACCCGTGACGAAAAAAGTACAAAATGGCTGCGCCCACGAAATAAATAAACAAAACACAGGCACATGGTTTAGTACATCTGTAGTAAAATTCTTTTTGACGCAATGAAACAATTTCATTAATTTTGATATATTTTTTAAAATGAAAGTTCAGAACTCTTCTTATTTTAATGGTAAAATTTTTATATTATAAAATGTAAAATTTAATAATTTTGTTATTTAGTTACTATTGGCTTTATTTTCTGTTTTTTAGAATTGTTATTTGTTTTATTTTTATTTAAATTCATCGACAAAATACGTTAATTTTCAAGAATGTGTTTTCATTAATATTGCCGTAAGATGTCGCCAGCAAATGGTTCATTTTCATTTTTCATGCGCAGTGCTTAACTGCAGCGCTCTAAATACATCACTCAGCCGGAAGCTCTAGATTGAATCGTTTCCGTTTAACCTGATTTTGCATTTGTTTACAGTTAGGACAGATGAATTCTCTATTTACTTCTAGTTTTACTAAGCTCACAGCTGTAACACGGGCTTTTATACCTTCTGTATGTTATTCTTAATTACAATTTATTGACTTAAAAATAATTAATTATTTAATATAAAGGTATCGCAAGTACGATGGTGTGATAGAGCAAATAAACAAAAACTGCGAGTATCTCACCGACGACTTACAAAAATTGTAACTAAAGAAAGAAGGCAGCAAGATAAAGAAATAGAGGAATCGTTTTTACCACCACCGCAAAAAATTGAATTTGATTTGCAAACTCTAGAAACTCGAGGGTAATTTGTAAATAATATACTATAAATAAATAATATATAGTTAAATATCTACGTATTATTTTAGGTTTCTACGTAGTACCAAACCGTACACACCTCCAAATGATGTGCATGATAGAATTCTTAATATTGCAAGCAATTTAATTGGGCGTGAAGACAAGAACGAATTGATGCAATTTGCGCTAACAGATCCAAACACGCGATTTGATTTTTTGAGTCGTTGCGTCGCAGAATTACGTCACGACATCCCAAATTCGCAGCTTCATAAAATGACAACTGTTTGTAAGTTACTGTACACAATAAAAAAATTTTATTCGTATATAATACAAAAAAAATCTTTTTTAGCTGCTGTGATTGACTATTACCAGTTGCCTGTTACGACAGTCAATACGTACGACAGAATGTGCGACAATTCTGAATCTTTACCACCTAATTTACACATGCAGAAAGAACCACTGCGCTTTAACCCAGACACCGATACTATGTTTGGCGGAATAAGTGCTTATCCCGAACGTTCAACGATAGTTACAGGTCTTAAAGCAAAAAAGAAATACAAAGGATTTGATGCTCGTCCTGTAACGTCAAAATTATATTAAAGAATAAATAAATAATTTTCTTCAATTTGTTTTATTTTCCGCGTTTGCTTTTGTCTACCTATAAAAAAACAACTTTTATTTTAATGATTATTCAATATGTGAAATAATTAATTTAATTTACCCCTAGTAATTTAGTGCCGAGTAATAATCGTGCTTTGTCCTCATCATGTGGTACGTCATCGTCAGCTCCAGTCACTCTAGCACCTCTAATTTGTAATTTATGCTTAATCGCCTGGAACGAATTGACTTTATTAATATTTTATTTGAATTAAACCTACACTTAGTTCTTACTTGGGATATTAATGCTTTATAACAATCATTTTCGGTAGCTGTTAGTAAATCTTGCCACATCCATGTTACATCATGATATTCAAGTGTGGGGATGACTAAATTAAAATCGTGCATGTCCTTGATTAAATTTTTCTCTTTCTCAGCTTTGAAACTGAAACACACGGGAACTTCAGGTATTTTGATATATAAAAACATTTTGTTCTTTTCAGCTCGTTCCTAAGAGAAAGAGATTATTTAATTAATTTTTAATTTCTTTTTCTTCTTATAATATCTTATTACTTTCATTTTGGCAATGTCATCTTCATCTTTGTTGTTCAACACTCGACTTGAGCGTTGCTGACTCATCTTTTTATTCTTTGCGTCGGCTTCTAATTCTTCGGGTGTGTGTTCTGTCAAAAAATAAATATTGTATTTCAATAATAATAAATAAATAATTTTATTTATGATTTAAGATGTTTTACCAGTTCCTGGAAAACAAAATTTTTTCACTGTTTGAGTAAATTGATGAGTAAGTCGAAGCGTCATTGGCACTACATTGACTTCTAAATGCTCTTTAATAGATATGCCACCAACTGGTGGTTTCTCACGGCAAAAAATGCGCAAACATTGACGATCATATGGCATATTGCTTTGTAAACTAGTTGGCTGTAGAACTTCCTATAAATTTTATTTTCGTTTATTGCACTTAAAAAAATTCAATCTTAAATCACTTACTTTGTAGATTTGATTAGGAAGTAGATTATTTACTTTAATATAACCTAATTCGAGAAGATGTTCAACACTATCATCATTTTTCGTTTGCTTACTATATCTAAAATATTAAATAAAATACGTTTAATATTGTAATAAATTACTACTTATTTGTAAATACTCACAAAAAGTTTGAAATCGTAATATCAGCAATTCCGAGTTGTCCATCAGTTTCAGTTAGACGCCACTGAGCATGCTTGAAACACACTTCGTTCCATCGTCGCGCATTTACTTTGGCGTCTGGTCTACTATGAGATAACCGTCTTGCAGACATTTGTTGTTCTTTATAACAAGATATCATCATAGCTAACTCATCAGCCTGAGCATTCAGTTGAATTTTGCATTCATAAATCTGAAGAAAAAATTAAAATTTGGTAATCATAGAAATTAATTTGTTACGATTTTTACTTGTCGTTCAAGATCTGTTATGATTTCATGATTAGATTCATCCTCATCTGCTGCTCTGTGCGCTAAATACATTTCTCTCTCAAGTCGACGTAAATTTGATAAAAGTGTTCTGTTTTTTTAAAGAAATAAAAAATATAAATTTCAACAGGTATATAAAATTTAAACTCTGAAACAATTTTTTTTTAAATTTACCTGACTTGATTTTGCAAATGAAGAATTGGTGTTTTTTGATCTTCTATATTTGACAACTGCAGTTGAAATCGCATTCGCTGCAGTTTTTCATTTGCCTCTTTCTTTTTAAATTCTACATGTAGCAGAAGGTTATTGATAATATCAAGTAACATAGCATATTGCAAAGAATTCGTGCAACAGTTGAGATCGTGGTGTGTAAGAGTAAAAGAATCCACCGGTGGTTCTTTAGGCCATAAATCACAGTCATCAGGTAACTGAAAAAATGTACAGAAAATAAATAAAAGAAATATCAGAGTGAATAAATAAATTGAAATGATCAAAACTATACCGGAACTGGCATTTGTTCTAAATTTTTTGGATCAGCATTTTCACCATAACTTGCATAGAAAAACTGGCAACCGCAACGGGAAACTATTCTTTGTAGTTGTACTGAATTTGGAGTATCTACAACCAATTCTTAGTGTAAATTTTTTTTATAAATAACAAAAATGATCATTCAGTATCACCAGCTGCGCCGACAGTATCGCTAACAACTCCACCAACTCCTTGACCACTTCCAACCATGTCAGGAATATCAGTCACTACCATGCTCTCCTTTTCCTCAATATTGTCCACTGTCAGCCAATGAATGTTATCCAATGTTGGACTTAATTCTCCTGGATCAACTGTAGCATAATACTAAAGAAAAAAAATATAAAATTAATTTATCAAATGTTAAAACATAATTTAAATCTACTAACTTGCATATATTCTAAAGATCCAACCCATGTTGTTTTTGTAACAAGAGACACATCACGCCATACAGGTAAATGGATTCTTTGCAGTATTTGAGTTTTGGCGGAACTCATGATAACATAGCCCGAGGTTTCGCTTCCTTTAAGCATTACTTGACTGTTAATAAGTTCAACTAAATAATAATAATAAAATAAAATATTTATATAAAATGTACAAAACTATTAAATATTTCATAATATTCTCTTTTACTTAGCCAATTTTTATGAAGTACATCATCTGTTTGACAATCAGTTACAGCGTGAAGTTGTTGCTCCCCTGCACTTCCTGACAAATCTTCACTAAAAACAGTCGCTTTACTATCAGCTTCAGCAATTAGTTGTTGCAGCATATTGACAGCTGGACTAGATTGCAACGCCCGCCCACCCCAAACAATAGGGGATGCTGATGCTACAGCTACAGAATTTCCTCGAGATTTCTAAAAAAAATTGTTTTTATATAATTTTTGAAATTCTCAAAACAACTCTTCTTACCATGGGTGTTGTTGAATTATCCACTTTAAAACTCTTGAGGGCATCTGTCGATAAACTTCGTCGAAGTAACTAAACATAAGTAATAATACATAAAAAACCACTATTTTCTTTTTAAAACTTATTTGAGAAAATACTTTGCTATTAACGTAGCTGTCGAAAAGATTAAATATAATATCGCGATTTTCTTTGGTCCATGCTCCTTTAAGATCGTAAATGACGAGGCAGTGAGTTGGAGTATCGTTTAATTCATCTTCTCGTGGCACAGCTTCACGGCCATACGAAACCCTTACATTTTTTAAAGTAATAAAATGATTTTAAAATGATTTTAAAAATTTCAAAATAGTAAACTAGTTAAAATTACTTGGACAGACTGAGGAAGTAGCTTTCTTTCGGCTTACAAAATGATAAATTCATCTGTATTAAAAATTAATAAATGTAAGTGCATTCGGGTTAGTAAATATTAATTCAAAAAAACAGTTACATCATCCAGAGTATTGTCATCGTAAGCACTTTGAAGTCTCACTTTTACATCGTTTAATTCGCAGTTCAAATAAGCCACACTCCATTCTGCTTGCGGTCTAAAATATTAAATAGGAGATTTTAAAAAAAAGTGTATCTAAGTTTCAATAAATAAATCAATTAACCTGTGTATCAATCCATCTTTCACAGCAACAATATTTAAATTATGTTCGGAACTAAGTGTTAGTTTACCCGCATCCAATTGAAAACCACACTGTTTGGCAAATGACATCCAATAACGAACGTCAAATTCGTGTATTGATACTGACAAGCGAATACTCCTGCAGAAAAAAAAACCTTTTATTTCGAAAATTAACTTTGTTATAAACCGCATACTTGTAATGACGACTAAGTTGTAATTTCTTTCGTTTGCAATTGCGAAATAAGAGACCACGTCTAATTGGACGACTGCTTCGTGCAAGTAAAACCTACAAGAGAGAAATAATAATCAGTAATAAATTTAAACAATTTTTGCACAGTTTTATACTTTAAGACATTCAAGCCATCGTAATGTACTGCTGTAAAATAGCATGCTTGGAGTGCTGTCCTCAGTTGGATTTTGTGTAGGCCGAGTTTCCATTAAAACACTCATATTTAAGTTTAGAGAACGAAAAGCACGATACGAATCATGTTCCTTAATACAGAATTAAGTTAAAATTTGTTGTATAAAAAGTCAGTTGTGAATCTTCAATTTACCTGATTTATGGAGTACTCAGGAATTTTGTCTGGTGCACATTGCACAACTGAATGATGATCGTTTGGATCAGCCAAACATAACCAGTCCAGTTTAAATCTAATTAAAATAAAATGTAACTAAAATTACAACAAAAAAACCGAATTTTTTTACCCAAATTTAAAGTTTGGTATATGCAAGAAGCGACAGTCATCGTATTTGGACGCAGTACGAACATAAACACTAAGATCTCCTTTTAAAAGTATTTTCGCTAAAATAAAAATTAAAAATCATCGAAGCTCATAACAAATCATCAATTCTATATTCATATACCATTAGTCCAATCTATCAATAAATTAGACCATGTTAAATCCACTTCCTCTGTCGTGTTATAGGGATCGAGCGATGCGTGAAGAATCATTGCCATTTGTTGCGACAGCACTGTTAATCTACCATGAAAAAGAAGCCTCATTTTATCCCAAAATGGTAACGGAGGACTTGGATCGGAGGAAGGCTTGTTGATTAATTCCATAGCTAATACCAAATAAGAAAATGCAGGTTCCCAACATGGTCCATAACCAACCATTAAATTATCCATTTCTAATAAAAATTCAAATAAAAGTTCATTAATTAAATGCTACAAAATTTAAAAAATTTCCGGCATTTACCACAACTTAAATCATAATAAAATTTTAGTGATGCCAAACTTCGCTCTACAGTTGTACTAACCCATGGTTCATCTAAAGGTATGCACATTTGCCTTTTGGCTATTAAAATTAATTAATAAAATATAATAACGTTAATATTGTTAAAAACAGTGAAAAAATAATTACATAAATACCTCTTGGGGGAGCTATTGCTTCTGCTCCGATTAAAGTCCCCCACGCATAAAAGTTTGTCATAGTCATGGCAGGACTCGGATAATCTCGTAAAGCAAATGTAAACAAAGCACAACTAGTTCTGACTTTTCTACACCATAGTGTAGAAAATTCAATGCCTTCTTCTGGATATGGACTTTCAATATCAATGTTTTTAATATTTGCTACAACACGATCCTTGCCATGACAACTGGTATCTGCCAATGCTAAAATCTCAATGTCCAGGAAATGCCAAGCTGCCAGACAACTTCGTCTAGGTTCGGCCGAATACATTTGACGTGATCGTTGAATGTATATATCAGTATTTCTTTTTTGTAAATTAGCATAAAATTCCTCCACCTTAGAATTAGGAAGATGAAGATGGGTTTTTCTTAACTCTTCAACTTTTGCGTCTAAAATTTTTCCTCTTTTCTGATTTTCTACAAATTCATCTTCTAAAAGTTCAAAATTATTTCTTAGTTTAACTTCAAAGGGATCATCAGCAATTTCCAGTTGAAAATCCTAAACAAATAATGTTTTAAAAATGAGTAGGAAGATAATTTCAATATTTTATACCTTTATTTTAATTAACATATCGGGAGGTAAATGTGATTCCGCTTCCAAGTCAAATGAAGGTTTTTTATGTAGTGCTTTTAAAAATTTTACTGCTCCTACGCCTTCTTCAGAAAAAGCTTCGGCAAAAAAATAATCGTTCGGAAATGTAATATTTATTGAGGATAATTCAACCAATCTGAAATTTATAAAAGAATTCAGTAAAAAATTCAGAAATATATTTTTAAAATTTAACCAACATAGCAGAATTTTGAGTGAGAATTAAATCATCAAAAGTTGCTCGGTCAAGTGATATTTGTTCAGAAGATAAAACACGCGTAGCACAAAGACCCTTAAAACAAAAAAATGAGTGGCATTCAATGCAAAAGAAAAAAAAATACTTCATTTACACACAATACTTACTTGAAATACAAATATGTCATGCCCATCAAAATTAATGATCACATCTTCAACTACTCGTAAGTTAAAACACTTTCCTTGAACCAATGCTTTAATATCAGAAGCTGTAAGACTAATTCTGAATAAAAAAATGCAAAAAAAAATTAAAATATGATAATGTGTTTTAGAATCGAGTGACATACTTATGTTTAGATGAAAGCATTAAATTTGTTTGTAAAGAACCCTGAAATCGAATCGATACATCAATGGCATTTTGCTTAGTCATTGGATCTGTTATTGTTTTTTGATGTAAAGTAGGATGTTTAATATCATCACTCAGATGTTTAATGTCTTGTAGTATCTGCCAAACTGACAAATGTATCCAATGGCTCCATGTAAATTGCATGCGATTAGTCCATCGGATATTCAATCCACGTATTTTTTTGTCGTAAACAATTGCTAGCAATTGGCAAGCCCATATTTCACCATTATGAACGTCAAATGACTTCACACATGGGTAAAACTAATTTTTAAAAAAATTTAAAATAAAGTTTCATCTTAAGAAAGCCCTACTTACATCTTTGTCCGACATAAAGCAGGCCATTTTACTTGTTTCAATTTCCAAAGATGTTTTATCTGGGTGTATCTCCAAAGTAGTAGAATCTACTCTTACCATTGCGCAAACTAGTAATAAATAATTATGATTATAATAATTATTAATATTTTTATTTATTTAAAATATTTGCTTACCTTTTAAATTAGATACACAAAATAAGTTAAAATTTGTTAATGTTATTCGAGTTGTTACTTGCTTATTTATTATTTCAGTTTTTTCAATTTCTTTAACTTCCATTTCAGGGTACTCTTGCTTATTGTGCTTTGGTTTGAAATTTCTGAAGTAAAATTAATAATTTAAAATAAAATCGGTTTCTTTTTCAGCTGATTTTTAACTAACTTCAATGTTTTTGTAAGAATTTCTCCAAAAATAGGCGAAAATTCTAACTGCAAATTGTCCATCATTCCTTCCATTTTTATGTTATGAGTATGTGATGATACCTGAAGTAAAAGATAGTATGAAATCTGAATAAAAATTCAATAAAATGTTCATTCACTTTAAAAAGAAATGCTCCTAAATATAAAAGTGTGTTCCAATAATGAATCTTCTTGCTTTGAGTTGAAGGTCCTTTACCGACATTACACCAACATACCTCGAGCAATAGTTCAGAACTATTTAAAAATAAAAATAATTATAAATACTTACAAAGGGCATGACATTCTTAAAAATATTAATAAAAAATTACAAACCGAACAACTGATCGAGATAAAATGGTCAAAATGGGCAAATTATTACTGTGTACAATTTCTTCAAAAAGAAATTCAACAGTTATATGATTGTTTGTCCATCCAGCTTGTAGAGGAAAAGATGATGATTTTGATTGAAATGAAAAACTAACATCTCTGATGTCCACAACACTGCATAAATTCTTATTTTTCAACATCGATCTAAAAAAATTATTAAGTTTAGCTTATGATTATTATTTATTTATTTAAATAAACCCACATGACAGTACGAGCTAAATTTGATGTTTTAGCTTTCGGTTTTACAGTATTTTTTTTAGTATCTGGAAACTGTGATCTCCAATATTCAATATCATCTTCCAGAAAATCACAATGTATTGAAGAAAAATATATAGCCATCTTTATTAAGTCATTCTCAGCCTGCAAAAAGAAAAAAATATTTTATTTTTGTTAAAAAATTTTGTTTAGTGATGTACTTACTTCAATTCGCAAAGCAGCTTGATGTAACTGAACAAATTTCCCTAAACCACTACTTAATCGCATTTCTTCAAGACAAAACCTTAAACTGTTAACATCGGACTTGACACAGTCAGCTCTTATACTTTTAAGAGTGCATACTAAACTACGTTGACTCATATAACCAAGTTTGACTTTTACTGTTGTCATTTCACACTTCAATGTCTGTAAAGAAATAAAAATCGTTGATAAAACAAAACTCATATATTTTTTAAAACATTAATTTACAGGAGGACATTTATTCCATGTTTGTGTCAACCAATTAATTGTTGGCATTTCTTTGGATTCTTTAGATTCTTTGGATTCTGTTATTGATTGGTCGTTATCACTTGATCTTGTACGCGAAAATAGTATTTGCATCATATCTGAATAAATAATTGATAAATTTGTTTAATATTTTTAAAAATAATAATACCGAGTAAAAAATATACTTTCTGTTATTGTAATTTCAGGTTGTATTTGTAAATTAAGTTCTTTTAATGTCAAGTTCTTAGGATCAAGAGATATAGAGAAAACTTTATTGAACGCTATTTCGCCTAAACATGGTTGTGAAGTTTCGTGCTGTAAAAATAATAAAAATTACATTAAATTCGTATCTTAACAATTTGAGAATAATACAATACTTTGTCTACTGAGAGAAGAATTTTGCACGTAGCATTCACAACATTTAAAACCAAATGATATAATTTTTCTTCCGAATAACCTTCCAAACTAATTTCTTGCAAAGTAACGTGAACCAAGCTTTCTTTTATTAACCGTAAAAGGATTACATTAACATTGACTAATTGAACTGCTAATAACTAAAAAAAAATATTTTATTTTAATATTATTATTTATGGATGCAAAAATTTTTTTCGATGTTTCACCTGAGATAAAATTAATAACGATTGCAGTGTGTTACTTCTAGGTGCATTAGAAGACACAGGAGACTTCATTGATGCCTCAGTTGTGCGATTTAATACCGGTCTATTTAAAACATCTGGAATTTCTAATCGAATATCACTAACATATAGCACCAACATTTTGCTGCGCATAAAAATTAAATAATGTTATTTTGAGGTTATAACTTTTATTTATACATTTAAACATACTTAATTGTCCTATTAATTAAACTGCTTTTTAATCCTATGGAGTCAATTACCTAAGAAATTATATACTTTAGACAAAATTAAAATTCGATGAAGAAAAATATTTACGATTTCCATTCCTTTTATTCTAATCAAAATATTTTGTATAGAAAAGTTAAACAGTGCTATGTGTCCAATTCGAACATAGATATGGAAGTATCTATGGCATAGCCATGATAAAATATGAGGAAATCCTCTGCAAATAAAAAAAAATGAAATGTAAACAAACAAATAGATGAGACATCGCCAAAAAAAGTGAACATGAAGTTGTTTATAACTTACATTATTATGGCAACATAAATTAATATGAAGATACAAATAAAATATATAAATGACATCATCGTTTCAATTTACAATGTTTTTAAACTAATTTATCGCTGATCATCACCTCTACTAGACTTGCCCATGACACCGGAAGTTCTACGCAAAAGCCGACTCAATATAAAACAGCGCTATAAGGTAACGCCATCTAATGATAAAATTATAGTTATTATAACAGTAACACAATGTACGTCAAAAGCGACCATAAATCCTGACCATAGTCCAGTAAATATAAACAGATAATAAAATTAGAAACTCTAAATTTAGAAATTTTAGTTTAAATTATATAATTATAAACTACATTCTAAATTTAAAAACTCTTTATTTTACGACTTGAGTATAGCAATAAATGTTTAGTTTAATTATAAAAGAATTAAATAAACAGTACATTTTTAACATAAATAGCAAAAACTATAAACATTTAAAAAAATGTGACTGTTAATCATTTTTATTTATGTTATTAGATGATTAATATTTTGATTTTTAAAAAACAAAGGATGTATGATATTATGAATATATTTTTAAAATGTAAAGTTTTCCGGATGTTTTAACTTCACATTATTATTGTTCGAAAATGCAGCATTTCCTTTGATTATTCTATCAGATTTAGTTGGCATTTATAAGTCAACTCACGTCGTCTGCTATTAAAATTGACATATTCCTGAATAGCGCCACCCAGTGATTGAAATGTGAAATTAACACTGAACTATCCAAAAAGAGAAAAATAAAAAAAAAATAAAAAAAGTAAAAACATTCAAGCGTTGACTAATTCATTTCAAAACAAACAAACCAAGTAAAGATAGAGCTAAAGAGAGAGACACAGTGGAATGAATTTAAAACTGAATAAACGGATCAAAGACCTTGAAAAATTCAATTATACTCCATCTTATCATTCTCCTATTACTAACAAAAAAATACTTTATTAATAAATTTTATTTATTTTTTTTTAAATAAAGATAAGCATCATATCTCAAAAATAAAACATAAAGAATTAGTAATTGCTTAACTCTTGGCATTGGCATTGGTTTTTGAGAAAGAAACAAACCTTTCAAGTAAGAAATGCTGAAAATTGGCAAACGACCAACGGAAAAAACAACAAAAACATGTCCGAAAAATGACACAGCAAAATGAGGCCAAACCCCTCAGTTAAAAAAGAGAATCGAGGGAAATGAAGTCGGCAACCCCATTGCACCATCAACTGAACTTTGAGTTGCTTAAGGGTCCGTCTTCCGAACCGAGACCCGGGGGAAGTGAATCACTTCCACAAATCAACCACATTTTCCCAGTTACAATATTTTTTTTCCGTCTAACAACTTTCAAAATTTTTTTTCGTTTTTATTCACCCAACCCAACCAACTCCATCCCCATCCCGCTCCCACGTCGTCATGACGACAGACGTCGCGTAAAATCGGCGCCATCCCCTATATTCCCTTAAACGCCATCTGTCGGGGTCGTGAACTGGGGGTTTGATCAATGAAGCGCGTGCTCAACTCGTGTCCCCAAACCCCCTAATTCTTAAGAAAGCCACGTCACAAAACTAACGCACATAAAACTAGTGGTTTCTAGTCTCGTCTAATGTAACCTTAGGGTTTGATTTCCTCTCTCACAGACCTCCCTCATCACATCCTTAGGGGCGGAGCTGTTACGAAGAGCGAGGGTGGGGTTGGTGTTGCCGTCATGGCACCCTGGTGGCTAGGCGCGAGGCTGAGGCCGCCTGGTTCGTTGGCAGTGGCGCTTCGGGCGTCGTTCTCATCTCAGATGGGGTTCCTTGTGCTGCTCGTGGCAGCCGCGTGGTGCCTCCGGTTGCTGGACGCTAAGCCCGTAGTATATTACATGAGTCGGCACCAAAACATCGACAGCGCCACCATGGACAACGCAGTTGTAAGTGAATTTGATTGACTTATCTCTCTCCCTTTTGCCCCTTCTCTTTCTGTGTCTCTCACTCCCCACACTCCCCAAGCATCGGTTTATAAAGGGTTTACTCTTTCCTTTCACCCCGCGTCTCTGTCTCTCTCTCTCTGTGTATGATCCGCCGCGTGACCTTCGCCCGTAAACGGAGTCGACTCAACTCAACACAAAACCCGGAGAAAGCGGGCGATAAGTCGCTTCATGTCGCACACTCAACTTCTCAACGAATCGATTTGCACTTTTTCTGCCCTGTTTGGCAGTGAGATGCCACTAGCGACAAGGTCGAGACGTCAGCGATTCACAGAGTAAAAATAGACGAGGGCAGATGAGAACAGAATGAGGGATTCATTCACCCCGGCTTCACTTCCGGAGGAAACCCCCTTTCTCCCTCTTTGCCCACCTCCTCCTCCCTCACTCTGCTGATAAGACTCACATCTTGCGAGCGCATGACTGCTGTCATAGCAACCAAGGTCCTTTCTTTCTCCGATAAGGGGAAGGCAATTTATAAGAGTCGAGGGGGAATTTCATTAGCATCGAACGAGGGAAGAGTCCAGCTGCTGCTCGACTCACCCCGAGACACCAGATGGAGCAACACGTGGCCTCCCCCTCGCACATCTTGCTCTCGCATTCGGCCTCCTTGCGTCCTTACCTTGGGCGCGTGGAGGCTGTGTGCGCGTGGGAGGAAATCTGGCCTTTTTATAACTCTTAAAGATCAAGTTTTGGCATTTTTTTCAAGAAATTATCAATGGAAACAAAGACCCCCAAAACGGAAATGACCCGGGCTAGAAAAGGGCGCTTTGACCAATTAACGGTCGATCTGCAACGGATGCTCTTCCGTGGTCACTTCCGATGACTCCGTCACCTTTTGCTGGGTTTGCGATAAAGGCAAGCGCGAGTTGTGCGACTTATTCATTTTCAACTGATTTTTTTTCCAGGACTTTCTCACAAAATTTGGGTATTTGCCCTCTTCGGACTTGAATGCGGGTAACTTGCGCACCGAAGAGCAGCTCAAAGATGCCATCCGAGCTATGCAACGCTTCGCAGGCATCAGCGAGACGGGGATTGTGGACGAAAAGACAATAAGCATCATGACGCGACGACGGTGCGGAATTCCTGATTTAATTGGCACCTCGGACCGAGTAAAGCGTTACGCGCTTCAAGGAGGCAAATGGGATCACCTCGACCTCACATGGAGGTGAGCTACTCTTTAAAATAAAGGCAAAACCGTGTCCAAGTGAATGTTGACGACGCCAAAGCGTCTGTTGCCTTAGATGGAGTTGTACAAGGAACCGTTTGTTTTTTATTTTTTTGACCCTGTGATTTTTGCATTTTCCCATGTGATCTGTTTTGGGTTTCCCTTTGGTTTTCGGTTTCCTGACCTCACTCACTCAACTTGGCTGTGACGTGTAGTTTGATCCGCCACAACCTCCTTGAGTGAGTGAAGTGAGGCTTGCAAACACCTCTAGAAGAACCTCATTTTTACATGTACTTGCACGTGTCCTTGTTCTCTTCTCTCGGTGTGTAATTAAGTATCCTTTTTTAATTTTTTTTCAATCTTTTTTTAGTTTTATTCATTTTTCGAATGTATATCTATTTAATAATGTCTTTCAATAACTGTTATTATTTCTTTTTCTAGTATTTCTGATACAGGAGCAACACTCGATTACTGGACAATAAGAGAAGAATTAACTCGCGCTTTTAAGGTATGGAGTGAAGCGTCACGACTCACTTTCCGCGAACTGCCACGAGGCGAAGAAGCGGACATTTCCGTATCATTTTTCCGTGGTTACCATGGAGATGGTTATTCCTTCGACGGGCCCGGATCCGTGCTGGCTCACGCGTTTTTTCCGGGACCTGGACTCGGTGGTGATGCGCATTTCGATGATGAAGAAAATTGGGATGCAACGCATAACCAGGACTCTACAGGTGAGACGAGTTCCGTTACATAGAAAAATTCAAATAAAAATAAATTCATTATTCATAACGACAAAAAAAAACGAATAAAAAAATTACCCTATCTACATCTGGGCACCATCAATAGACACGAGCCAATAACACATGACGTCATTTAATGTGGCATGTGGTGGATAACGAATCATTTCCTGTTGCCCTCCACCCCACATTCATGTGATGAGAACCAGGTGTAAATTCTTGCCCTTTTCCTGTGCTTTTCAACCCTCATTTTTATTATTTTTTCTGATAAATTTTAATTTTTATTATTTATTTTTCAAAAATTTAGGTGTCAGTTTATTTGCTGTTGCAGCCCATGAGTTAGGACACAGTTTAGGCCTGTCACATTCACGAGATCAATCAGCACTCATGTATCCGTATTACCAATGGATTCAAGCAGAATTTGCATTGCCACAAGATGATCGAATGGGGATCCAACAACTCTATGGTAAACGAGCGCCAGATGTATATGGGTTGAGTTTTTCTAAGAGAACGATGACATCAACACCACCTGTTTTTTTGTTGCAATCGCTGGTGTGGTTTGTCATCTTGTTCGTGACTCATTCAACTTATTGTGCGGGTCAATCGAGGTCATGAGGTCATTTTTCATTTATTTCTCAATTTATTTACAGGATCGTCGACCAAAGAATGGGCCACTCTTCCGCCCATTTATACCCGACCCCCTTTTAGACCGACGCCGCATGTACCCCATGAACGTCCACACGTACCCGAAGACCGTCCAACACCTGCGAGACCAACTCGGCCTCCACCAACTCCTGGTTATCATCCACTGCCAAGTGCGGCGTCGCCTAATGATATCCCAAAGACATGCGACACAGCGTATGATGCAATTTCCATGATCAGACAAGAACTTTTTATTTTCAAGGGCAAAGTAATTGAATTTTTAAAACGTTAAATCGATCGTTTGTTAATTTATTATTTTTATTTTTTTTTTATGTTAAAATTAAGTATTTTTGGCGGTTGAATGATCGTGGAGTTCAAAGAGAATACCCAGCTGAAATCACTCGCTTTTGGATGGATTTACCGCAAGATTTAAAGCGTATTGATGCTGTGTATGAGCGACCACGTGATAAGAAAATTGTCTTTTTTATTGGTGAGATTATCAGAGATAGCCATTTATAGAGTCGGTTAATTAATTTGAATTACATTTGAATAAATTTTTTTTTATAACAGGAAAACAATATTGGTTGTTTGATGCAAATAGACTCGAGTCAGGTTATCCTAGACCGTTAACACATCTAGGGTTGCCGGCCAATTTAAATAAAATTGATGCGGCAATGGTTTGGGGCCATAATGGGAAAACATATTTTTTTAGTGGGCGGCAATATTGGAGATTTGATGAAAGCGATGGAGCCGTTGAACTTGATTATCCTCGTGATATGAACATGTGGAAGAAAGTGCCTTATAATATTGATGCTGCCTTCCAATGGACAAATGGTAAGATATAAATTTAAATAAATAATTAAAGCGATTCTGTCAAATATTCCAAGAAATTTTTTTAAAGAAATGTTTTTATAATTTTAATTAAAAAAAAACTTTTAAGTCATGTTATTGAATTAATGATATACTTCTTGATAATTTTGCACTTTAAATTACACTTAATTTTGTAATTTTAAACTATCGGAAATGATATTAAAAAATAAAAAGAATTTTTTAATCATTTCCGATAATTTCGATAGAAATACGATCGAGCACTTATTCTCGTTCCATGTTAATCTACACAAACATGAAATTTGATTTATTTTTTATGTGACTTAAATGTTTAAAGAAAACAAGTTGATAACTTTTAATTAAAGCTTAATTATAATTGCTTTATCTAAGAAAAAAATTTCTTTGGCCTTCGTTGCTAATTTCATTTTAAATGGAACTGGTATCGCTTTAATTACGTCAATAAACAACAAATAGAATTTAAACCTAATTTAAGCATAATGTCATTAAACTAATTTTTTTTCTTCAAAATTTAGGTAACACTTATTTCTTCAGGAAGAAACTTTACTGGAAATTCGATGACGTAAAAATGCGAGTGGAAAATGAAAAGGGAAGTTTATCGGCGCCATTTTGGATGAAATGTCCGACCGATAAACCTTTGAGTAAAGCTCACGTCGAAGTGCCAAGTGTAGATGACGGATGTGCAATAATATCCAGTTCTCATCTCTTAATACTAATTACGTCCATCTTATCTTTCTTTCTAACTCGATGACGTTTAAACATTATACACGAGACATTTTTTTCTACTTAAAATATAAAGGTGGGTTCTTTTAAGAACTCCCGTGAGATATTTACCGATTTGTGGAAGTCGGTTTTTGTAATTATTTCCACGTAAGTGGTTGTTGGTGTCCTATGTTCAATTTTATTTTATTTTTTTTTGGAAATTTAAATTTAAAATTTAATTTTGTTGTTTATATTTCTATTTATTAATACTCTGAAGTTACTGCCAATGTCAATAATGTTTTAATTATTTTCTCCTTTGGTTGTGTTTCAGCCGTTGCTTTTTCTCTATTGGCAAGTGCTCTCAATTTTTTATCCAATTTTTTTACTTGATATACAAATTTTATTATAAAGAAAAAATAAAATTATGTAAATAAGTTACTTTATATACACACACACGTTATACCTATTCAACTTAGAAAAAAAATCAACTTAACAACTTGTAATTCCTGCTCACTTGTTCTACCGATGCCATCGAATCTGAGATTTGTGGTTGGCTAATACCATGTCTAGCCAAGTGATGTAGATAAGCTCCATTACACAACAAACGCCATGCACGTTGTAGAGTGCTATCCAGAGTTGATACAATGCCTGTATTGTTCGTAGCGAGCGTGATGTTCTTGGAAACTAAAGCGTCTTCGTGCCAAACCTAAATTAAATTCATTTAATAACAAATAAACATTTATTATCATTTTTTTCAATTACCTTGTATGTTGCTTGGCTAGGTATAAGCGAGGCGTAACTCTGCCTATTAACAAATTCAGATAAATCAGCACTTTTTGCATCGTTTCCTCGGATAATTGCAAGATCACTTAGCGAAACAAATCGACGACCAACTTCTCTTGTTAGTAATTTTGTTAAACCGGTCCATGTGTCAGTTGTAAAATCCTTAGCTTGAACCGAATTGTGCGGAACACTTTTAACTGATATCATCTTATATGCTGAATGTGAAGTTAACTGTTCAATTAAATCGCCTAAAAATTAATTATGAAAATAAATAAAGCTAGTTAGAAATATTTATTTATTTTATTCTTTCTGTCAGACCTAGTCGAGTGTCATGATTCCTATCATCCGATGCGGGGCATAGAATTGAAGCTAATTGAGCAGCCAATACATGGTTCATGTCGTTAATGTTAAATGAAGTATTACACCGAGAGCAAATGTTATGTAATTCATCATTATGAAAGTCTAGAAAAAAATATAATAAAAATTTTGTTTGAATTTAAAAATGAAATTATTAATTTACTTATTATAGCATCAGTGTATGGTAAGAGATGAGATAATGTAAGAATTGCATTATAACTTTGAATAACTACTTCACCAGATGAATATGGCCATACAAACTGTAAAATAATAAGAAAAGAAATACATTATAAAATAAAATTATCAAAATTATCAAATATTTTGCGATTTTTTTTTATTTTAACGTAAACTGTTTAAAGAAATTGTATTATTAAATATTTCAAAACAATATTTTGTAATATCTTTTCAAACAAAATCGCTAAATGTTTAATAGGTTTATGTTGTTAATTAATTCTCACTTGATTAGCAATAAACATTCGTGGAAATGAATCACGAAAAACTTTCGTTAGATGAGCTCCAACACCAGATCCAGTTCCACCTGCAGCACTCATCATTAAGATCAAACCGCCCACTGTATCACATTTTTCCAATTCTGATTGAACAATATTAACAGTTTTTTCCGATAACATGGGTCCATATTTGCAATATCCACGTGACCATAAATTGCCACATCCACCAGACAATTCCACAGAATTCTTACGAGAATAATGCCATATTCTTTTTTTCTTCGGTTCAAACAGTCGTTCAATAACCTGAAAAAATAAAATTAAAAAGATATAAATAAATTTTATTACGATACTGATATTGAGCAATCAATTTATTCACCTTATGTTCAGTATCAACTAAAACAGCTCGAGCTTTCAAACTCTCATTTTTAGTGCGAGTAAAAAAACGTTCTGTCATCATTTCCGAGTACATTTGATATTGCTTAGACCAACGGTCAACATCGACTTTATTCAGTGTTCCTTCACTTACAGTGTTAAGAAAACATTGGCCAACTTGATTGCCACATTGGCCCACTTGAACCAAAACCACGCTCATAATATTCAGTCTAAATCCTTGTAATTATTAAACATTTCTTCCCTCCATTTCAGTTAACACTTCTCTTTGTTCCGGAACTGTTGTCAATATTTTTCTAAGAAATCCGCACCAATATTTCCGCCACTTGAGAATCCAACGGAAATTAGGCACGTTGCATCATGCCTTTTTCAATCATGCGATACATTATTCTTGCTCTTGCATTCACATGGATAGTTGACTCAGCTGTGGTAAGTTTTTATCAGTATTTTTTTAGCTTTTATTTTTTCCTTATTACTTTTTTCCAGTTGCACGGTCAATGCATCACTGACTCAGATTGCATTGTGGGCTGTTGCCGTCCTTCACCTAGTAGATTGTATGCTGGCTCCTTTTCAGTGTTGAAATTCTGCCATTCTTTTTCTCTACCAGGTTCCGTGTGCGAACCGTATTCCGTTTCGCGTTGCGGATGCAGCAATGGTTACAAATGTGCTCGTTCTAATGATGATTACTTAAAAGAATTTAATGTTTCTTTCTGCATTTCTATGAATAACAAACACTAAATCATTTATTACTATTTACATTGTGTCGAAAATGTTTTAAAAATATTTTAAACTCACTATTTTGTCAACATTTCAATATCCACTCTGCTTATTTTAAACAACCGCCATTTTGTATATCAAATATAGCTAGAGCCACCTTGTGGCAGATATTAAAAGGATATTAATACATTGCATGTGTAACTGTGTATATGTGACTGCAATACAGCAGCTGCAACCGTAAAAAATAGTACAACAAGATGTAAACATCTTTCAAAACTCGTAAAAAATGTTATATAATCAAACCGAAATCTCTATTATGCAACTTTGAATTTTAATAATGCCATAAAAAATGTTTATTATGTAAAATGATTTATTGCCGATTTGAAAACAAACCGAAATTTTCATTTCAATTTTTATTACCTTACCTTAAATACTCGTTTCATTAAGTCAGCATTATTCTTAATGCTACTCTCACCTTCATTTATAATGCTAATGAGTTGTCTGCACTTTTATCTTGACATCGGTTTGTTGATTGATACTACAAGGAAAAGTGATCGCGTGTAACATAATCCCTCATCACTCTGATTGGGTGTGTCAATCCCTTTTCATCTTGTTGCTCTTAGAAACATTATTCTAGGTATTCCCCAAGTGCAAACAAGATAATCACCAATCACGATTTTTCTATATTGCAACACTTGCTAGTTGTTTTACCAACCGCAGAGCGACCTCTCGCTCACTGACCTTCAGGATATCTAGCTTGTATAAGTACATCAGCAATAATTTGTTTTAAATACTTCTTCACACTATTTCACACGCACTATCAGAGAAATTCAACTAAGAAATTTAAAAAAAGTCGTTTATAAAACAAAAACTAACACAAAATGATTTTAAGTATACTTTTTACGCGTTTAATTCGTCGATGGAGACTCTTTGTTTTCATTGCAGCACCTATCATCTTCCTACCGTTGGTCATCGTAGTAAACACACCGGTAAGAATAAAAATACGATATATTCATTTATTATTTTTGAAATTAAAACGGTAAATTTTCTTGCTAAATTAGGAATCAAAGTGCGCTTATGTTTTTCTGTTAGTTGTAACTTATTGGATATCATCAGCAATACCATTAGCTGTAGCATCTCTTTTACCGATTGTGCTTTTCCCAATTTTCGGTATTTTGCCATCTGATAAAATTAGCTTGGTATACATGAAAGTAAGTTATCATTTAAATTGCTTTTGCGCAAGGTAGATTCGTAATTGATTTCTAATGGATTTTCTAGGATACCAACGTGATGTTGCTGGCAAGTATCACTGCTGCCATTGCCATTGAGAATTGCAATCTTCATCGACGTGTTGCTCTAAGAATACTGCTACTAGCTGGCACCTCGCCTAAATGGTTTATACATTATATTAACTGTAGAAAATTTATCTGCAACCGTAAAATCATTACGGTAAATTAGCTTTTACTTAACGTGTAATTTTGTTTATGATTATAGGAGAAATGTCTTTAATAACAGTTGACTCAAACAAAGTTTAAAAATTATAAATAGAAAAATATTATTGTGTTTATTTATAAGAAATAATTTAATAGTAAAATGTTAAGTCATTTAGTTAAGGAAATAGTTTTTTACGGTGTCATCGTGCTTTGCTGCATCACACCATAATTCAATTGCAAAGACAAATTTTGGAATTTTTTTTTTATTCTACTTTATTTTATTATTTTATTTGTAACGGTTGAGTAATAATTTTCCATGAGTCGTTAGGTTTTTAACAAAAAATATTCGTTTAGCTATTTAATGTCGTTTATTTGTCGTTTAGTGACGTGCGGCAAAGCTTCACGGTAACATAACAAATATGTAAACTTGACTTAACTTCCTGATAAATATAACAATAAATAATATCAGAGTTTCCACGGTGATTTGTAAATCAAATAAAGGTACGAAAGTAATTGACAAGGTTTTGATCTCAAAATTGTAAACAATAAAATATCATAACAAAAGTAGGCCAATTTATCAGATTAGAGTAAAATCTTGCAGTCAATGACAAAAAACAATTGTTTGTCAACTAAAGTGAGTTTCTAGAAAATTTTGTGTTTACAAAATATCTGAATTTTTGCGTAATTTAAAATGATATTTGTAAACAACTATCAAATCGCATTTGCCAATTTTGGAAATGAAGTGGCAAAAATATTTTTATCACGTAAACAATGTCCTTGTTTAAGCCCACATAAAAATTACTGAAATTCTTTCATGGATTCACACGAGGAAAAACAATTGAAAAAATGATAAAGAGGAATTTTTTTCACTTGAACGTGGTGATTATGATGTTGCAATTTAATAATATTTCCACGATTTGCAAATTGAAACTTATCATTAAATTTTCTACAGTTTTTATTTAAATAAGTTATTATTTCATAATTTATTTTCCTTATTGTATTCCAAAAGGTTGATGTTAAGTTTTATGGGCACAACTGCATTCTTGTCAATGTGGATAAGCAATACAGCTTCAACATCATTAATGGTGCCAATAGTCGAATCAATTCTTCAAGAGCTTTCTACTCTCGAAATGGATGAATTCAATAACGAAAAAACAAATAATGATGGCATTATTTCATCACATAGTAAGTTTGTACAATTTATTACTTCCCCCTGATTATGTAAATCCTATTATAGGTAGCAATATTAATTTGGTTCAATGCACGGTCATGGAAACTCAAGTTGATTCTGTGTAAATACAAAAACAAAAATGATGTTTATCAGACAGGTTTCGCTTAATGATTTTTCCTCCAACAGTTCTCTCAGAGTACCTGAAAGTACAGTTGTGTCAACAGAATCTCTCAAACGTCGAGCTTCGGTAGTAGCAGAAAAAATTGAGAAGTATCGCAAAGGAACGTTACTATCAGTCGCTTATGCATCGAATTTTGGTGGATCAACAACGGTGACAGGAACAGGAACCAATTTAGTACTCATGGAACTGTTAAATTCGTTAGTTTCTCATTAAAAAAAATATATATAATAATAATAAAAAAATTATTTATTTATAGTCGTTATCAAGGTGCTAAAACTGGTCTTACATTTGCTACCTGGATGTTATTTGCAATTCCATGCGCAGGGGTGTGTCTTGTTTTGTCATGGCTCTGGCTGCAAATCGTTTTTCTCGGTCCTCGATCTTTGTAAAACACTTAGCTTTAATTGGTAAATTCCAGGAAAATCAAAGTTAAAAACATTTCCTCGTTTTACAGATGCGAATCAAATAGTAAGGAAAGTCGTTTACGGGTCAAAAATGTCATCCGACGTCAGTATAAGGAAATGGGTGCAATGAAGTATAAATAAATCATTTTAAAGTTTAAGATTAAAAATAAAAGTTAATTTTATTATTAGTTTTCATCAAGCTATTATATTAACCTTGTTCACACTTCTTGTCCTTCTCTGGGTTTTCCGACGTCCGGAATTTATTCCAGGATGGGCCTCGTTCTTTCCACCTGGGTAAATAAACTATTTTTAAATATTTATAAATTTATATATTATATATATTTTTTTTTATATTTAAGTTACGTGTCGGATACCGTAGCTGGTGTTGCGATAATTATTCTCATGTTTGCAGTTCCATCTCGAGTAGATTTTTTTTGCAGTGGTAATAATTTAGCATATTTTAATAAAATATTTATAATTTATTTTATAATTTATTTAGATTGTAGTCAAGATGAACCTCCACCTCCAGCTTTAAATTGGCCAATTGTGCAGAAGAAAATGCCATGGAATATTCTTTTATTGATGGGTGGTGGATTTGCTTTAGCTAAGGGTTCCAAAGTATAAATATAAAATGCAAAAAATATATTACTTAGTTATTTACTTACGAATAAATTTTTTTTCCAGGAATCGGGTTTATCTAGATGGGTTGGCGAGCATTTAAAAGTTCTTTCACCTTTACCACCCATCGCAATCGTCACTATTTTAACGATAGGCTCTGCCTTGGTAACGGAAGTAGCTAGCAATACGGCGACAGCCACCATTTTAATGCCAGTTTTAAGTGATATAGTGAGTTTGGGGTGCTTTTGAGTTGGCTTTCCAGCATAATTAATTTGTTTTTTATAGTCTGAAAGTATTCGTGTTCATCCAATTTATTTGATGTTACCTGCAGCAATAGCATGTTCTTTTGCTTTTATGTTTCCAATTGCCACACCACCAAATGCAATTGTGTTTGAAGTTTGTGGAATGAAAACATGCGATATGGTTAGTTTTATTTATTATCAGCTGAATAAATTGTTTAATTTTTTGTTTATTTTAGGTCAAACCTGGTATAGTTACTAATATCATCAGTTTATCTGTTCTTCTTCTTATGATTAATACATTAGGAGTGTATCTATTTAATTTAAATGAATATCCTAGTTGGACCATGCAGAGACTTGTGATAAATAACACTTGCTACTCCTAAAATAAAAAAATAATTTAAGAAAATAAAACATTTAAGTGCTTTAAAATATTAATTCTAGCCATTAATGTTTGAATTTTAAATGGCATGAGTAATTGATATAAAGCAGTTATTTTGTAAAGTTTGTTTACATTAAATTGAAATAGCTTTTAAAAAGACAAACAAATTAATTTTTTTAAATGTATAGATTTCTGTTTTTATAGTTAATGTTTGTCATATATTTTTTAATATTTTTTTTAAAAAATAATGTAAAATATAAAAATATTGTATATTAATTAATAATATTTAGGTATTTATAGTTTTAACAGTTTAGTGTAACACAGTAATTTATCTTTTAAAAATATTTAAAAAAATAAAAATGTTCTTAATAATTATACATTTTATATGCATAATAATATACATTACTTTACATATCCATCTACTTTAAGTACTATTGATACAGTGCAATAAACTTCTCAACGTTCCTATTAATTCTTTCTTTCCCTGAAATTGAGTCGATTTCAGACACGAAATATGACACGTCTGGACGTTTTAAATCAGTTTTTCAAGGATGACTGCAAAAATAATTTTATACACAAAAAATTAATGAGACAAATTTAAAGTAGACGTACCTTCGAGAGAAACTTGTAGAGCAAGTTTTCTATAAATTCATTAAACAAGTTATTTTTTAAGTACAAACAATAGTATCCTCAATGCAAATCAGACAATTATTAGCTGCACAATTTAACTAATAATTAACTAATTTGCATGTTTACTTATCTTAAAAGTAGTGCAAAAAGATACCGCGATATATTGGCACTACCTACGCCAGGACTTAACAATAAATGTATCATGATAGTTGCGGAGCTTGCTGATCCTGAATATAGATACTTGTATTACATATTTCCTGCATTACATTTTACACAAAAGATTTTATAGAATTATTTGCTTAAAAAAAAGAACTTGCAAGCTAGCCCCAAGCTTTATTTTTACGTCGAGTTCTTCGAGGCAGATTGGTCCCTAAAGTAAACTCAATTGGTCCAAACCCTTATTAATAACAACTGCATACATTTGGCTGCGCAAATCAGCTTGTCTCTTTAAGTTACTCGGTATTCCCCAAATGTTGAATTAGTAATTGAAAGAAATTACTGTCGCATACTTTGATAGTTGTTTTAGCAACGTTACTATGAGCTTTCTATCTGCCCACTGACCTTCGAGCTTACATAAACCGTATTACGTAAGTTTGATCTATTTAATTTAAGCAATTAATTGCAACATGCGATTTCGTTTCATTTCTTTAAACAAGACACAAGATCAACCTCATAAAGTAGGAAAAAAGATAAGATAAGAACATGTTAAGTTTGCTCTTAAAACGTACGGCACGACGATGGCGGCAACTTGTTGTTCTAATTGCTCCTTTTATCCTTCTACCTTTAATCATCATCGGAACATCGGTAAGAGGTTAGTTGGATTATGTTTTGGAATTTAATGAATTTTTTTTTATTGGAAATTAGGAATCAAAGTGCGCTTATGTTGTTTTACTGGTCACAATTTATTGGGTGACGTCAGCATTGCCCTTGGCAGTGACTTCTCTTTTACCAATAGTGCTTTTACCACTTTTTGGTATTTTGCCTTCGAGTAAAGTTGGCGAAAATTATATGAAAGTATGTTAGAAATGTTAGGTATTATTAATATTTAAATAAAATTTAACATGGTTTATTGATTCGATATTGCAGGAAAGCAATGTGATGATGTTAGCAGGAGTTACAGCAGCAATTGCGATTGAGAATTGCGATCTTCATAGACGTATTGCTCTGCGAATATTGCTTTTAGCTGGAACAACACCTAAATGGTACATAGATTAAAATATAAAATTTTACTCTAAAAATTATTGCATAATTGATATGAGCTAACAAACTTCGCCCAAACATGTCAGCTGCACTGCAGTGAAAATCACTCATAAAAATCACATTTAATTTACATATAAAAAAAGTAATTCTTAAGTGATTTTTTTCTACATACACTCTTAATTAATAAATGACAATTTGCATCTACTTATCTTATAAATTTGTATATTAAAAAGGTTAATGCTAGGTTTCATGTGCACCACGGCATTTTTATCAATGTGGATAAGTAACACAGCAGCTACATCATTAATGATTCCAATAGTGGAGTGCATTCTTAAAGAACTTACATCTAGCCTTGAAGAAGATGAGAATATTCATGAATCATTACCAATGAAACAAAATGGTAAGTAATATGAAAGTAAATAATATTTTTTTCAAATATAAAGTGTATGAACATTATGCTTTCAGGTGTTGGTGACAATTTAGGTCAGAATACGGTGAAAATTGAAGTTGATGAGAGGTAAATGAGTAGATAATAAATGTAAAAATGAAACGTGTCTTATTTTTCTGCACTAATTTTTTGTCGCAGCTGTACTAAAGTACCTGAAACAGCCATCGCATTGCACGAACCTTTTAAGCGTCGACCATCAGTAATAGCGGCTAAAATGGCGCATTATCGAAAGGGCACGTTGATATCAATTGCTTATGCATCGAATTTCGGTGGATCAACAACATCAACAGGAACAGGACCTAATTTAGTACTTATGGAATATTTAAATTCGTGAGTTTAAAATTAAAACTAAAATTAAAATTAAAATTTAAAAAATAATAATTTAATTAATTTATTTATTTATTTATTGACAGAATTTATAAAGGAGCAGAAACTGGTCTCACATTTGCTACGTGGATGATTTTTCAAATTCCGTGTGCTATAATTTGTCTCATTTTCACGTGGCTTTGGTTACAAATAGTCTTTTTCGGACCTCGATCTTTGTACAGTGACTTTAATTCTAAATTCTAAATTCTAACTAAATCAAAAAATCAATTTAATCATATTTTTAATTAACAGTTGCGTAAAATCGAGTAAAGAAAGTAGTAAACGTGTCAAGAATGCCATAAAACGACAGTACAAGGAAATGGGAGCAATGAAGTATAGTTAAATCAAAAGATAAAATTTAAAATTAGAAACAACAACAAAAACTCGTTTTCTATTTTTAGTTTTCATCAAGCAATTATACTCGCTTTATTTATAATTCTCATTTTGCTCTGGTTTTTCCGCCGGCCTGAATTTATACCAGGATGGTCATCTTATCTCCCATCTCAGTAAATACATTTCTAAATTAAATTTCTAAATTAAATTTAACATTATTAATATTTATTACTCTTTAAAGTTTTATTAAAGATTCTGTTGCTGGTATCGGTATAGTTTTTCTCATGTTTGCAGTTCCATCTAAACTCGATTTCCTTTGCTGTGGTGAGAAATTTACATTTTAAATCAAGAGATGAAATTTATTTTAATATTCGCATTTAGAGTGCAGCGAAATCGATCCCCCACCCCGTGCTTTGACCTGGACAGTGGTTCAAAAGAAATTACCATGGGGGATACTATTATTAATGGGCGGTGGTTATGCGCTGGCTGATGGTTCCAAGGTAACAATATCTATTATTTATATTAAAATGTTTATTTATATTACATGAATAATAACTTATTTATTGTCGGCTTAGGCTTCGGGTTTATCCAAATGGGTGGGCGATAGTTTGACTGGGCTTTCAACTTTACCACCTATCGCAATTATGACTATTCTATCAATAGCTGCATCTTTTATCACAGAAGTAGCTAGTAATGCAGCTGCAGCTATAATCATATTGCCAGTTTTAGGCAATATTGTAAGTTTAAAGTGATTTTAAAATGGGGTTAATGATTAATTTTTGTATTTATATTTATAGTCTGAAAGTATTCTTGTTCATCCGATTTATTTAATGTTGCCAGCAACTCTTGCTTGTTCGTTTGCGTTTATATTACCAGTCTCAACTCCTCCAAATGCTCTTATATTTGAAGTTTGTGGTTTAACCACTAGTGATATGGTGAGAACATTTGATTATTGAAATTATTTTTTATGTATTATTTATTTTAATTGCAGATAAAACCAGGTTTTGTGACTAAATTTGTCAGTTTAGCTTTTCTCATCCTACTCACACATACATACGGCGTGTATCTTTTTAATTTAACCGATTATCCAACTTGGGCCATGGAAAAAGTGATTGTAAATAGCACTTGTGTAGGTTAAAAATCGAGATTTTAAACTGTGCTGCTCAAATTTTATCAGTATTTTAGCTTAAAGCGACATAATCAAAGAAATGAATTTGTATACACATAAAAATAAAAGTTTTATTCTAACTGCTGTATTTAAAAATTAATGTTCATATAGTTATTACATTTTAGTCTTCAATTGGTTTCCAAGCTCTTTCCTGCAATACACAACATTTTTAATTCTCCAGCCCATTTTAAATTAAAATTAAAATTAAAATTAAAATTAAAATAAATGTCCTTACTTGATATTCATAGCTCGGTTTGAGATTATAATTAACCATATCCTGTTTGTAAGTAGGAACTAAATTACTACCAATGGGAGGTACAATCCACACCCAATCAGCATTGCAGCCACCACGCATTTTGTTTTCCTGTTCCATAAACTTCAAAAACGAATCTGCAACACTGTGGTGATCAACTATAGTAACTCCAGCTTCCTGAAATAAAAAATAAAAAAAATAAATGTGAGAAAACAATATATATAATGTAAACTAATTAAAATGTGTAATTACTCTGTAACTGTGAAGCACAGCTTGATTGATTACAAGCAATGCACGATCCTTCCACAAACTCTCAGTAGAGGAGGTATCGAGACCCATTTTCTCAGCTACCTCTTTCACCACGTTGTAACGATGAGGATCGCATAAATCTCTGGTACCAACTTCGGGTACTGTGTACCAGCCATTAAATGGGCCTGCAGTGAATTCGAGCCCTCCAATGTCAGAGCGCATGTCAGATACAGCTGGAATAGCGAACCAGCGAAATCCCAAATCAGCTAACCAAGGATAACTGTGAAATTAAATTTATTTAATTAATTAATTAATATTGAAAAAATTAGAATCGTAATTTTTACTGACTCAGGATGTGAAATGTGGATTTGAAGAGCAAGTTCGGGTGGAATTTCATGAAATTGTGGTTTTTCTCCAGGTACCGATACAACAAGTGGCAAAACATCAAAACGGGTTCCTTTTCCTTTCCAACCCAGACTTTGACATACTTTTGTAAAATCTACAAATGCCGGATCACCGATAACACTCCCGTCAGGTTGTTTGTAACCAGCGTAGCAAAGAAGTAATGGGTTATATAATCGGAAATCTGCTCGTCCCTCAATTCTCTTGGGAAAAACGGAAATGGTTGATCTGATGTTTCCCCCGTTAGTTGCAAATTCTAAGTGTTCTAATAAGCCCGCAAACATTTCTTTAGCAGTTGTTATGTGGCGAAAGTCAAGGACATTCAAAGTGTTCCATAAAATTCTTGCGACACAACGGGGAGCAGTGCGCCATGCTGATTTGGTGCCGAAAATCAACTCGTCTTTTGTTAGGTCATAAGTACCGGTTTTCTCAATTGATTCACGTACTTCATCAAGACGATTTAAATGTTCAACTGATTGCAAACTTTATAAATCAAGTTAAGTAATAAATTAGAAAAATAAAGAAATAAATAAAAAAGAAGAAAAGCGAGACCTTACCTGTCTGAACTCCCGTAATACTGGTCCAGAAAATCTTTGGCGTGTTCCCACATTTCCTCTTTTGAACGTGGAGATTCTTCAGCTCGACATCGTGACTGACCCGCCATTAAAGATCCAGTGCATACCTTGTCAGTACACTGAATAGGCTGAACAGGTTTTTATTTAAAAAAAGATAAATTAATGTTGACATTGACTAATAAAGTTTCACATTTTTGAATTAATTTTTACCTGTTTGGCAGTTTGATGAAGAGTGTCAGTTAGCTCTTTGCCCGTTTGAGGATTTTTCAAACTAATTGCACGATTTGTTGTGGCAGAAATAAAAGGACAACGGCTTGGATCGGCCTAAAAAAATTATTAAGTTAAAAAATGTATAATTTTTGTGAGACTGTTAATCATTCTCACCATGATTCAGTAAGCGCTTGGCAAGTTCAAAAATAAAAATGAAATAAAAATGTGTTAAATGATAAGTTGGTTATATAGTTTCTGTCAATGGTCATGTGATGTTTGGCAGGAGGTGTTATTTGATCTATGTTTAGAAAATCAAGGTTTTCCGTCCTTGGAAATCCCCTTCCTGGATACCCGGGTCGTTAGGGCATGGAAAAATCGAAGGAAGAGGAACAACCCTTTAAATTACAATGAAAGTTTAACTCTTATTTAGAAATACTTAGAAACAATCGAATGCGTCATCATTTTAAACAGGAAAATACTTTATGGTTCCAAGAAAATGATTAGAATAAATGAATAACAATTGTTTTTTTATTTACTCAATTGGTGAAATACAGTTTATTAAGATAAATAAGATAAGTAACACGATAACATCAAGGTGTGATCGAATAGATTTCAGTTACGTAATTGTACACTTGAAGTTGCAATTCTGAAATATAAAAGAATATAAAATATTAAATCATTTTAATTAATAAAAAGATTATATAAATTATTCCAGTCTTACAGAACATAAAATTAATAGTTGACCCGATTTTGAATTGAAATTAAGATCAAATTCACAAACTGAATTGTGTAGGTGGACCGCATCCATTAGTTGCGTGTTAAGTTCGGATAATGTCAAACACTAAAATGTAATTAGAAAATGTATAAAAAATTAAATTGAATAATAACGAGACACTAAATTGTGTAATTAAAAAATATGTAAAAGTTAAATTGAATAAGTTTGCTTAAAAAAAAACAAACTGACGTCGTTACGAATTTCCGCACCACATATACATCTAATGGACGAATCGGAGCGAGTTAAATGTGCTCTAAACTCATAAAGAAAAAAAATTAATATTCGCACTAATTACTCTAGATAAAAGCTCACATTTGACAAACTGGACATAAAATCGATGATAATTCTAAATGTGAATTTATTTCAGATTCTTCTGCCAGTGAAACTTTCTCAAATTCGTCGAATATCATTTCTTCTTCTGCAAAGTAAATAAAATTACGTAATTACATTTAGAAAAATAAATAAATGTATGTATTGCGTAAGGATTTATTATTATTACCAGCACGTTTTAATCTGTCTTCAATTTCTAACATTAATTCTGCTTCCTCAAAATCGTTTGTATCAAATTCGGGGAAATCTTGTTCGTCACCAAACACCAATCTCCATTCCTCTTTCATTACGTTTCGTACAGTCGATTTCGATTCCGGTGATAAAACCGGGGAACATGTTAATGATCGGTGCCGACTTATCTCAATTTCCCGGGACGATTTTATTCTTTCAACACATCTCTGACAAAACAACAAAAATAACATCAAACACGGTAAAAACCAATTAGAAAGAATGCGGGAAAACCCAATAGCGATAATCAATTTTATTTCAGTTTTGTCATTGCACGAAAACCGGTTTAAAACAATGACTTGTGGTTTATCTCACCTTATAATAGTTTTCTTTCCATGAAGGTCCTTTCTTTTTGTACAAATGCTGAAATTTATGCAGCTTTCTTCCTAGCATTCGCTCCGCTAACACTCCCGCCATTTTTCCAAGATATAATAACAAATAAAGCTAGCGAGAGGATTATACCTCATGTGCTGAAAAAATTCTGCTAGGAATTATGGGATACCTACAAGTCACACTAAATGCAGACGTATGCCAACTAATAATTATTTTCTCTCGTAATTTTGATCTTTTAAACGCATTAAACTGTTTTCTATTTATTAAATAAAACATTAATGTAAATATTAATTTCACATTTCAATTGCCACCTTAAATTTTTTAATCGGATTACATTGTGGCAACGGCAGCGCTCACCAAGTCGTAAACACATTCGTTAGAAGTGTCAGTAACTGATCAAAGATGGCAGTTGCGAGCAAGCTAAAATCAATAACAAAGAAAAGTAATTAAAACGAATAAACATGCCACAGTTCTTGCTGGTTACTTGATTTAATGATACGTTTAATCTTTATGTTTATATTTCTCCCGTCTTCCATCTTGATTTAAGACGTTTAATTTAAACTTTTACAACACATTAAACCAAAACAGAATCTTGTACTTTGCGTAATTACTCGTGTCTTAGCAACAACAAAAGCCAAGTCAAGTTTAAAACTTAACATTTTATTACTTAATAATAAAACATTAGGATAAAGTAAGAAATAAAAAAAAAAAAATAAAGTCAAATCGAAACCTTGTGGAAAATGATGTCACCGACTAGTTTTACAAGCTCAGAAACGTGTGCATTGAGCAGATAGTGGACGCGCGCATCCTTTGCGGAGTCATTTACACGTGGAACCGGGCAAGATGAAGTCGTTATTCGCGTCCGACAAAACGTTTATCTGCGACCACGAACGCGTCTTGTTTTCTTATTTATAAGCCAATCAAAGGGCAATTACGACCGAGTAAGCCATGCTCGCGCACTCAATAAGTGCCGTAATTTTGGCACCACGTGTCCACAATCGGCGCGCTTACGGCGTCGCTTAAGACCCTTGTAATGGCCATGCAAAACACGCTCTAATTGGTGTCGTTGCGCGTTCGTTCGGCGTCCGCTTCGGGATTATCATGTGGCAGCTGAGGTTTGTCGCGCGTTCCGTTTAATATTCTGCCAAAATCATTAGCGACAAACTAATTAATTCATTCAATACGCTGGTCGTGCAACCAAAGAACGCATCAGCTGATGCTCGTTGGCGCCACGTGCCTCCACTTGTAAAATTCCCCCAAAACACCCCCCCCACCTCCGTCGTCATCTTTTGCTCTGTGTTGATTTCATTTAATTGCTCTTGTATGGTTTAAAAATTAAGCCTCAAAACGCCATTTTTAATAAACTCGCAAAGATTGCGGCCGAGTTACTCGTTTCGCACTTGTAAATATGTGGTTGGCGCCTTGCTTCGTACTCGACTCGACTGGTGTGCGGTGTATGTGCTGCACTACAGTGCCGTGCACTAGGGTACAGGTCCAAGGCGCTCTCGCCATCACCTGGCGACGCTCGCGGTCCTCATATTTACGAGCTCCGATATTTATTTCTCGACGCCATCTGCGTCTGTGCCAGTCTCTCGGGACGTGCGCGTGTCGCTGTAATGGGAGTTTAATCTTTACATAATAGTGAGCGGCCAGTAATTAATCGCACTTTGTTGTTGTTGTTGTTGTTTTTGGCGGCAGATGTGTCGGCGTCTTCGTCCCAATCTAATTAGACACCGCAGCTCATCTTAATGAATTTTTGTGACCAGACAGACGCACACACACTTTTATTTTATTTACATTTTTTCCTCCTTTTCCTTTTAATTTTAAACTTTTGTCCGCTGCGTTTGTCACGCTTTTTTCCCCCTCCTCTCGCGTCTCTCCCTACCACCCCCTTCTCTCTTTCTCTCACCAATCTGAGAGCCAATCAACGAACAGATTAGCAACGAGCGAAACGTGCATGTAGTCGGCTGTTGCTCACACCTCGGCGCCCTCCCATCGCAATCATCATCGATTCCTAAACAGCCCTCGTCGCACGGCCGCGGTCCACTATTCACTCTCGTCGTAAGGTCCCTCTATTTTCAGCTCGGGCAAGTGCTGAATGGGGAAGAAGGGGAGGATCCGTAGGATATGGGTGGAGGGTGAAGGGGATATGGGCGATGAGGCGCGGGGGCGGGAGCAGTGGAGCGCGACCGGCCCAACAAAAGCGAGCGGAGTCGGCGACGCTGCCGAGCACGAGGACAGATATTCATCTAAATTATGTTTATCGTTGCCATAAACAAAGCGCATCTAAACAACACAATATTCGCATAAATATCGCCCGAGAAATTTGAAAAGAAAGAAAGAAAGGAAGCATTCATTTGTTGGCAGCCGCGCTGATAGTTCCACTCCACTTGCCACGCGCGAATCACTCCCATCCTCCCACGCGAAAGCCCATTTTGCATGCTTAATGACGACCAGAGATTGGTCAGTGCAAACACCACTCCAATGTAGCTTTTATTACCCAGAAATGAAACAAAAAACTAAAGACAAAGACGACCAATCAAAGACGAGGTTCGGGATGAACCGAGTGCTCCAACTCCATGTGCTCTGCAAACCTAAAATGCGAAACGAAAAAGAAAAAAAATAAAAATAAAAATAAAAAATTAAATGGACCTTAGACGAGGATGGTGGATGGGGAGGGAGAATGGGGGAGGTTATGAGAATGCGAATGCAAAGATGGGTAGGTGGATGGGTGGTCGGGGGTGGATGGGGAGTGACTGACTGACTGACTCACTTGGCCGCACAATCCCACGATGCATCCCGCTTACACGACTCGGTCTGCACTAACTTAAACAGCACCTGAAATCAGGAAAAGATGAGTCATAAAAGGGGAAGTGATAAAAGGGGTAGAGACGCACCAAGAACACTAAACCGTGGAGCAACAGACCGTAGAGGAAGGCTGCAGCACGAAGGACACGGTTCGACAAAATCCACTTGCCCATGCGCAGAGTAATTCGTTCAACGGGACCCAAATCTAAATAACGACGATGATGTTCCTAAGGGGAGTGCGAGAGGGGAGAAGAAATTATTTAAGGAGGCACACATAGGAAAAAAATTAATAAAAAACGCGCGCGTTTTTAATATCGAAACGGATGGTGGAGGGGGTTATGGCTAACGACCCACCTGGCGACTGAATGTAGCGAAAGGGTTGAGTTGTTGCTCGTATTGGGATGAGTAGAAGTTTTCAATGGCGTCAGAAGTCTGTTTTGTGAAAGAAAATGCAGAAAGGGAATTTATTTCACAAACTTTTCAAAGTGAAAGAGCTGTTATTTATCACCTGGCCACGTGATCCGCCGTAAGCCTGAAGGAATTTGATTTTCTCGTACAGTTTAATGTTGTCGTTACGAAGTCGTTCGACCTCGCTCTCGGCCAAATGACGTTGCTGTAGCAGTTGCAAGTTGGCCGCCTCGAGCTCTTGATTGCGTTGCCTGAAACGTTCCCGTTGACTCGAGATGATAGGCAAAAGAGAATCGGCCGGTGGCGGGGGCGGTGTCTCGACTAACTCTAGTGGCAATATGGATGCTTCTCCCTAATAAATATACCGTATATTGTGTGTATGTATATATATGTATAGTAAGAGTAGGAGAAAACTTATTAGGTCCTTTTTAATAAAAAGAGACGCGCGACTAATTGGCGTGCCACGAATAACGTTCGATTGGAGAGATGTGGAGGTTGGGGGGGAAGGGAAGGGGAGAAACCCGGCCGAGTTACGGGGATCCATAAATTACCGTTTAATAATTTTCGTGCCAACTGTTTTATTTATGCCTCGTAATAATGTTACGCCTCATTACGGCCACATTTCCACTCGTGCCATTAGAGCGACGCGCATCGGAGAAACGCTGCCGGCGGGACCCAGGGTTCGCGACGACCGGGAGAAATGCGCCTTACCTCGCCCTCTCCGCGGAATCGAGCGGACAAAGCGTTGACGGCGGCCAAATCCTTCTCGAGTTGTGCCACAAGCGTCTTATGTTCGTGCAAAGCGCTCGTCAATCGCGTAACTTCTTGTTCCATTGAATTGCATCGACCTGAAACGACACGAAGCAGCGAGAAATAGACGCTTTAATACGGAATTTCACCTGTATAAGAAACCGAACAAATTGGACATCAACTCACTTGTGTTTCTTTCAAGGTTGTGATGCATAAAATTGAAAAAGAGAGCAGGGGAGAGGAAAAAAAAGCCCGTGTTCCGAATTAAATTCCATTATTTCTAATTATTATGCAAATAAATGACCCCCTTCAGGACATTTTGTGGCTCGTGTCTGCGTGGCAAAATTAAAAATGGCTCCCAAACATGGCATTTATTTTAAATTGCAAAATAGGAAAACGGCGCTTCAAATAAGACGCAGCAGCAATATGGTCGGCAGTAAAGACCACCCCACGCGACCCCACTCCCACTCCCACTCCCGGCCCCACCCCACCCCGCCCTTGCAAACTGGTTGAATTGAATGATCGGCGCCTTGATGATGAATAAAAAGAGAGAAGCACAATTTTGTATAAATACAGAAGAAAAAATCTTTAATTTTAGAAATTTCAAAGAGACATCCAGTGATATGAGTAGAAATATTCTATACAAGTTTTGAATAAAAGTCGTCACACATGTCACGTGACAGTCAGGGGAGTTTTTTGAAAATTCCACACACAGTCACGTGACGCACGCACTCGTCACTGGCATCATCATGATATTTGGAAAAGTATGAAAAAACTCTCGAGATAGACAAAGAGAAAAATTGTGTGTGCAAGAGAAGAAGAGAAAAATGACGACACAATCATCTAAAAAAGAAATCAAAAATAATAATAATAAACAATAAACAAACACAAATAATACTGTAAAAATTAATTAACAAAAAAAAAAATTCGTTATATTATCTTTTTTTATTATTATTATTATATAATCATAAAAAATATGAAAAAAAATTAATTAGGCAGGAATAAAGAAAAGGAGGTAGATCCAAGGCGGCAATAAAAAAATTAACGTTCAAAATTTCATTTTGTTATATTAAAAATAATATTTTATTATTATTATTTATTTATTTTTATTATTTTGCTTTATTTATATACCTGAATAAAGAGAAAATGGCGAGCTGAGCCCACATGCTCCCCCCCAACCGACAAACCATTAAGTAAGAGCCATTTGATGGCGCCGCCATGGTTAGCAAACCTCCCCTTCCTTCATCCTCCTCAAGTCCATAATGCCCTGCGGGTTAAAAAAAATAAAACACGGGGACAGAAAACACACCTGTCCGTATGCAGCCAGATAACAAACAAATACAGCTGCCCACCCTCCATTTTAAAAATAACACTGAGGAGGGAAATTTAACAAAAAAGTGAAGAATGCATCCTAATTGGTTGGCACCACTCACGTCCACCCCCGCCTTAACCCGCGTTCAAGGCAACGTTCGGCCTTCCGTACAACAAATTCCCTTTATTCACACGTCAACGAGATATTCAAAGAGAAAAATGAATATTAAAAATTATACTCCGTAATTATTATTTAAAAAAGGAAAAACAAATTCATATTCATCATTCAATTAATTAATTTAAACAAACAAATATTATAATAATAATAAAAAAACACACATCAAATTTAATAATATTTATATATATATAATATATATAAAAAAGAACACACAAAAAATGTCATTACGTATGTTACAAGTATTAGTCGTATGTACAAAGGTATTTTTTTTCCATTTATTTATTTATTTATTTAAGATCAAAAATCACAGGTAGAACAAGACCCGAAAACGCACCTTGCAACGCGAGTTTGGCGAGAGACAGGGGATCACTGGATAAAAGTTTGATTGCCATTATTTTTTATCCATAGCAAGATGCGATTTATTTTTTTATTTTTTTTTTTTCAATTTCTTATTTATTATTTTTTATAATTTTTTTTTCAATCTTTCTTTTTTGAGAAATATCAAATTGTTTCATAGAGGCCTGAATAAGGCGACTTAAATCTACAATAAAAGACATCGGGATGATAAAAATAGTCCACCAAATATGAAAAAATGGGATAATATTATCATTATCATTATTATATTGACCTTATGTTATTTTACACTTCTAAAGGGAAAAAACGATCAATTTTTTTATATCAGTATTTTAAAATAGTGAACAATATCAAAAAGTAGATAAGAATAATATTGTACCAGCAACAAGAGAAGTATCATTAAGGCATCGAGATATTACAGTTGGACATCTCACGAGTAGACCACAAAAAGATAGAAGAGAGAGTGAGGAAAAAGAGATCATGGAAAAAGAGATGTAGAACGCGCTATGGGCGGAGTGTGCGCCAAAGTGCGGACGCGCGCTCTCCACGACGCCACCCCCACGGAGAAAATGCATAAGGGGGTCGCGAGCGAGGACAACCTACGCACCCACACCGAGGGCACCCGCACCAACACACGCACTCAAAAATTCCTAAATTTATTATTAAGTAGATTAATATCATGAATTTTATTTATTTTAGAATTTTTTTTTTCATTTTTTTTCTTTTAAAATTCTTTCTTTTCCTAAAAGATTTCCAAGTGGAAAAAAGCTTTTTTTTTTCGTTTTTATTAGTAAGAGGTAAGGGGCAATGATGAAAAAATTTTTTATTCTGAAAAATTTAGAGGGAATTAAAAGGGAATTTCTATTAAGAGGAAAGAAATTTTTCTTCAAGATGGGGGATAAACAAATCTCAACGACTCACACATCATTCATCCACCATTTAATAATAATAAAACAGTTAAAACTTGTTGTTTTTTCATTTTTTGAGGTAATTCATTGATAAAGTGTAAAAAAATTGGAAGGTAAAGGGAGATAAAGGGTTCGGGGTACGGGATTACGTATAGAAAAACAAATTAGAGGTCAAAAGAGATGATTTAAGCTCGCGGCACCATATCAATACTCAACTTTACAAATGTTGGTGGGAAATTTTTTCGAACGGAAAAAATAATATTGGCACGTCGAGTGAGCAAAAAGAGATTTCCACCTGGGGAGAGAGAGAGTTAAAGAGAGATAGAAGAAAGATAGAGATAGAGATAGACAAAGGGATGCACCCGCACCTTGTCGTTGTAAACTATTAATTAATTAATTAATTAATTTTTTTCTTTAGAAAAAAAAAGAATAAAAGGGGCGGAGCACATGAGTTTCAACTAAAGAAGACTAGAGCGACCAATTTTTTCATTTTTTCGAACTTTCTTTCTGTTCAAATCTGTTCAAATCTGAACCCCAAAAATTAACATATTTTGGGAAGGAGGGTATTTATTTTTTTTCCTTTTTCATTTACTCTTGAAAATTTTTTAAATTAAATTTCTCGATATTTATAATAATAATTATATATAAAAAAAAAATTCAAAACACACCCTCCTACACTCGCCCTTTGTCCTGTGACCTGAGAGGCGACCCGCGTCGGCAGCGCCAAAAATTAAAAACTGACCACACAAATGTTTATAATAATAATAATAATACGAGTAGTAATAAAAAAAAATTAAAAATTTAAAAATTAAATTAAAAAAACGACTAAATTAATATATATGTATACTATATACAAGATAGCGAACACACGCTTACAGTAAACGTTGTTCACGTTATTTACCAACTAGATGTAAACTTGAACAAGCACAAATAATAAAAAATGAAAAAAAAATAATTAAAAAATTGTAATTAATAGCAATAATAATAATATAATATATATATATATATGTATATGTATAATAATAACATTACAATAATAATAATAATAATTAATTAATTAATAATAATAATAAAATAATGATATTACTCACTAAATTAAATGATGATGGTAATAATAATTAACAAGGAACAAAATTTCATAGAAAAAGTTTTTCGTTTTTTTTTCTTTGCAAAACCAAGGTCGTGCAAATCATCACAAACCTTGCACATTGCATTCGACTTTCAGCCATTAAAATCACACGTAAAGAGTAACAAGATATTTGTTAAAATTAAATTAAAAAAACGGGGTTTTGGGGGGGTTTATTGGGCGCAAATTAAGCGCTGCCGACATGTGTGAGTAAGAGAGAGATGAGGATGTTGCTGCCTGAAAAGACCACTCAGTGGTCATTTATAAAAATAAAATACAATGTGTCGTGTGTAATTTTATGCATGGATGTGTTTGCCCCTCGCGAGGGGTTCGTTTTGCCCTGCACTGCGTGTGAGGATTTCAAGTAAGGCTAGGAAAGGAAGGAAGGTAAAGGGAGGAAGTAAAAGAGATTTGAGGGGGACCTTTGATTGGAAAGCGGACGCTATTCGGTCATTGTTTTTCATGGTTTGGGAATTTGGTAAATTTGTTAATTTTTTCTTTTTTAAATCTGTTTTTTTTTTTTTCGTTTTTAAGTTGGTGGGATTTCCTGAGATTTGTTGCTTTTCGTTGACGTGACTTTACACCTCATTTTTTAAATCTTTTATTATTATTATTATTATTTTTTCTTTTTATTTTTTTTTGTTTGAGCAGAGCGAGCGGCGCAGTCCGTTGAAAAAAATTCTTCTTTCAAACACGTCGTTGTTTTTAAAAAAACTCAGAACTCCCATTCCTCCTCATCCTCCGATTTTTCTATCCTCTGCTGCAGTTTGTCGATGTTCATTTGTCGTTCCTCAGGCTCATCCAAGGCATCCCACCTTTCGTCGTTTTCATGTAGCGATTTTTCCAACCGCTCGATCTTGGCCAATCGCTCATTGCTCTCTTCCGCCATATCGTCATTGTCGTCGTCATCGTCGTCATCATCATCATCGTCCTCCTCCCTCTCATTCTCGGGATCCCTCGGTGCAACCAACTCATGATCGGGCGCCGGTGCAGGTTCAACACGTACCGTTTCCTCGGTAGACATGGGCAAATCGAATTCCTCCGTTTGCCTGACGCACACACCATTAATGATGACAGCCGTCTTTCTCGGAGCACTACGTTTATTAATTTCGTCTTCGCTTTCACTACGATCATCGTCCTCATCGGCGGCGATTTCCCCCCAACCGGGATTCACCCACTGTGGAGCGGCAGGTTTCCGCCGACTGGATGACTTTTCGCGAACATCTCTGTCAGCAGCATTCACCTCCATCGCTTCACACGGTGCACTGGGCAATCCCTTCGAGTTGCTGTCCGAATCTTCTTCGTTGTACTCACTGCTGCCATTACTATCCACTTCATAGTCTGCATTTTCCTGTTTGATCGACCGATGAGGATCGTGATGCAGGTGATGATGATGATGGTGTTGGTGGTGAGCATGTCCCTGGTTCGGTCCGGACGAGAGACTTAAATCGAGGCCGCTCATCTGAGCCGATGCCTCGTCGTAAAAGGGGAAACCTCCCAAAGGCCCAAGAGCGCTCCCTTTTTCTTTCTGCAGTTCAAGAAGTCGTTGATTGAGCAGCAGACGGAACTGAACGGGATCGAAGGTAGGGGCGGAAGCCTCGCGGTTACTACTGCTACTGTTCGCGTTCGCGGCTCCCGCCACCTCCTCATTTCTGTGCGGCGCCTGCTGTTTCAGCCGCATTCGATGATTGTGGAACCAGTTCGTAATGGTCCTAGCAGTCAAACGCAATTCCTGAGCCAAAAATTCGATCGTCGCCGTCCCCGGGTATGGGTCTAGTGCAAACGCCAGCCGTAGTGCTTCCTTTTGTTCTTCCGAGAACAGCACCCGCGGTTTTTTAGGCGCTGGCCCGATTGGACTGTGTCCAAGTGGTGTGCTAGCACCCGATACAAACGGGGGTTCCGTAGATTCTGCACCGTCGCAGTAATCCACGTTATTCCGTCTGCGTTTGTTCGCTATTCAAATCAAAACAAAAATCACGTATATTAATCAACAAAAATCATCTTCGTTGATTATTCATCAATTATACCTTCACGACGTTCATTCTTCAAGGCCTGCAAACGATCGACATTGTGGGGGTCGTTGAGCCAAAGCTGCATCCGAATAAACGGTTCTCTTCCCTTGATGCTAAGCATGTGCCATGGCTTTGGTTTGGACAACAACTCGCTCACCGAGCCCTGAGACAACCCCAAGACGGCCTCACCAAAGATCTACAAATTAAAAAATAAATAAATAACAATTTCAAAACAAACAAATGCTAGTTAATATTTCTTGTATACCTTCTGCCCAATGTTGTTGGCCAGAAGTGTCTCCTTGATCCTCGTCGTGATAAGTTGCGTGTCCAAGTCCTGCGTCAGCGCCGCCATTTCATAGACCGACGGCTGCAGATGGCTCATGGCCCGCGGGCCCATAACCTTCTTAAGTGCAGCATCAGGAGTGGGTGCACGCGACATGTCAGGACCGGTGGGCAGATGCACTTGATTGACCGTGATTGGATGTACGTTACCGGCGCCATTATTTGTTTGTTTCATGGCAGTTTCATACTCCTTTTGTAAAGGATGAGACTTGGACGAGGTAGTTGCTGATGAAAAAAAACAATAAATCCATTAATTTTTTCACTATCATACATTTTTTTTTAAAAGCACTTACGGGGACTGGCTCCGTAGGAACCTGTCCGCATGAGTTTCTCTGGTGCGATTTTGTATTGAGACGCTACTAGTTTATGCACCGCGTTCTCATCTTCCAAAAAGATTTTCATGCGGATAAAAGGTTCGCGTCCCTTTTGTGTTAACATGTGCCATGGCTTCGGTCTGGCCAAAAGGTCGGAGACACTGCCTTGTGACAGACCCAGAACACTTTCGCCAAACAACCTTTGGCTGATGGAAAACTGGCTCAGCTGCTCTTTTACCTAATTATTCATTAAAAAAATAAAAAATAAAAAAATTAATTCAATCAATTTTAATCAATCAATCAACTAATTAAAATCTACCTTTTTCACGATGTCTTCCGTATTGAGATTCGTGTACTGATCAAACTGCTGCTGCGTAATTGGGGGCAAGACAGCCTTGAGAGGTCTTTGTGGGGGTGTGGGCATTGAGGGCATTGATGGCTGTGAGATGAGCGAATTGGTGATGGACTGCATACGTTGAAGCGGAGATGCTACTGGGCAAACTGTGGTTGACGAATCGTCTGTCAATCAAATATTAACCATCCATTTAAATTCCATAAATAAACTAATAAAAATAAAAATAAACATAAATAAAAGCTGCTTCTTTTTCTTTACCTGCTGGTTCTGTCTTAGGTCTGACCAGAGTGAAGGCGCTGCCTGCATGACGTAGTGTGTCGTTTATATGACACTGAGGTGAGTCACAACACCTTTCTCCTGATCCAGGCCTCTCCATTTCCATTCCATTGTCTGTCAATTAATAATTGTCATTTTTTAAAAATTAAATTGATTATTCACAAAATTAATTAATTGCATAATTTATTTACCAATAGAATCTCCGCCATTCCGCATTTTGGCTGTCGCAGTGGTGTCCTGTCGCCGTTCCCTATCCTTTGGTAGACTGAGGTCTTGCACCCCATTTTGCATCACCATATGGTGATGTTGCGTCAGTTTGCTCAGTTCTTGGTGGTACACGTTAAGCGCCAATCGGATTTCCTCCTGTGTCCTCAGGTACTGATCCTTGGGGAAATCGAATGGAGGACCGAGCATGGCCAAATCTTTGGGCTGTTTTCCCATTAATTTGGCCAATTCCTCCTGGTAGATTTTCGTCACCATCTCCTGCGGTATGTCATCATTCTCGTACTTCCTGATCCTCCTCTGTAACCCTGAGGAATAGCAGTTGTCCATTTTGCCGCCCTCCTCGCTACTGCTCTTCTCGTCCATAGCTAGCGCCAGGTGATGATGATTTTTCATTGCCATCTGTGCTTCATTCAGGATGATGGCAATCCGTTCTTCGGTGGCAGCATCGTCCTGTCGAAAGTTGGGCAGTCCCGGTTCTTTGCCTGAAAAACCAGCAGAATTTTTGGTCGTTGTTCTCCAAATCACAGCCGATCCTGCAATCACAACATTCGTGGCCTTAACACCCATAACACACCACACAAACAAAACAAAAAAAATAATAAAATAATAAAAAATAAAAATTTTAAGAATGTTGTTAGGAGATAATAAAAAGAAATAATAAAGAATAAAAATAAAAAATAAAAAATAAATAAAAAAATAAATAAAAAAATAAATAAAAAAATTAAAAAAACCATGGATTCCACACATTTACTGTTTATGTCTAAAAAAACTGTCCCAAAAAACAAACAAGTTGAGGCCACATTTAACTCAACTCACCTTTTTTGGGCACCAGAGCCTTGAGCGTGTAGATACAGTTGTCGTCGCATGCCCATGCATGCATTTTACGGTATGAGTCTCGTCCCTTCTCTGTTAACTTGTCCCACGGTTTTGGCTTGGATAGCAACTCACTCACAGTCCCTTGCGACAGGCCAAGAATGTACTTTGCGAACAATCTCTGCCCGATATTGTGGATGCTGAGAAGCTCACGCACTCGTCGAGAAATGTTCAGAGTATTCAGACAGTCGTTTGCATATTTGTCAATGTTGTGCCTCAGCATTTCTTGAAGGCGCTCCAACGTGGCCGACTCGACCATATCCTTAGGCGCATCGTCCTTTTGCGATGTCTCGTGGGGCGACACGCCATTGCTCATGGACGTGGCGGGCGGTGTAGTCGCACCCGGCGTTGTAGCCCCCACTTGAGGAGGTAGGGGTTGAGATTTTGCATCCTCACTAATACACGTCGATGAAGACGAATGAGGAGGAGGAGGAGGAAGAGGAGTTGTAGCTGATGAATTGTGCGAATTCGTTGTTGCAGGGTTCGGCATTGGACTACCGTTGTGAACGTCGCACGTGATGGCTTCGTCGTTCGGCGTCCCATCCGCTGATCCACCGTTGGTCACGGCACCGCCGACGCTGTCCGTCTCTTGCGGTGACAAGGTGCGTTGCCATGACGACACAATCTCCTCACCCAAAAGGGAACCAAACGTCTCGACAGTTTGCAAGGGGGGAGGAAAAGGGGCGGTCGCCAACCCCAACAGCGGAGAAGGCCCTGCAAGAGAAAGGTGCAAAAACGCCTTAAATGTCGAGAATCTCGACCCTTTTTTTTATTTTTTATATAATTTTTTTTATAATATAATTTCTAAATTAAAAATAATTTCTAAATTTTTATTAATCAATTAACTATTTTTTTTTTGAAAAAATTAAATTTTTATTTTTAATTCTAAATTAATTTTTATCATTAATATTATTATATTAAAACGGTTTAAAATAAATAAAATAAGCTAAATAAAATAATATATTTTGGTATAATAATAAATATTATAAAAAAAATTGATAAATTTTTTTTTTGCAAGAACAAAAAAATAAAAAAAATTTATAAAAAAAAGCATGCATAAAAAGGAAGATAATGAAAAAATGTAGAATTAAGATTATATAAATAGATATAAGGAGGTAAGAATAAAAAAAAATACTAAAAAAGTTAAAAAGAGAAAAAAAAAAAGTAAAAAAATGAGAAAAAAAATGAGAAAAATAGAAAAATGAGAAAATAAAGTGAATAAGAAGAAGAATAAGAATAAGAGAAAGAAGAAGAAGAAGAGGAAAAGGATGTTTGCTGCTGCTGCTCTTGCTGTTCCTGATTTGCGTTTGTACACCTTTCTCTCATGCGGCCAGCGGCCTCTCCCTGGACGACACACCAACCAACGCACACGACACAGGTGCACACGGAAGGAGGAGAAGAACGAACGAACAAAATGGGGGAAATCGAGGGGGGGCACCCTCGGGTCCCACACACTTTTATACTGACGGGCGTCTCCAGAGGAACTCGAGCCCCAGGCAACGGAGAAAGATGAAGGACAAGGACAGCACGCGGATCAAACAGATAAGGAGACAGGTGAAGCCAAGAAACTTTTAAAGTGTCCTACCTGTCACGTCAGCGTTGCTCACTTTGAGCGCTGTGTTTTCCGTTTGAAGTGATTTCGTCTTCTCAACTAGTAGAACTTCTAACGGTTTCTGATTCTGGCCACTTTCCGAGAACTCTATCGACTTTAAAATGCTAAAACGATAACAAAAACAATAACAAATAATTAATTTGTTAATTTATTAAGTTGTTACAATTTAATTTAGCGTAAAAAATTATAATAATATTTATCTTAAGGTGACCAAAATCCCCCTTAGTTAGCGTTTACAGTTGCTTCAAAACTACCGGTCGATCCCGAGCGTGTTTTGAATAATGGAAAATGATAACATCCACTTTAGCATACGCCTAGACATGCGCAAGCGTATTAATCCACGCAATACCATATCAGATCACAATTCAACCAGTTGCCCTTCATTTCAATAGAGTTAACCCTTGCAATACCATCACAAACTGCAATTCAAGCGACCGAGGTACAAGAAATATTCACAATATTCAAATATCATTCAATCTTTACTGTTCAAAGACATTAGCGAGTTTGTGCAACACTTTAATAATTTAATTCCCAAATAGCGTTATCTATCAATTTTTTATAAACCGTATAAAAAATTAAATAAAACATTTGATCAAAATAATCCCGTAATATAATTCCGTACGCACCTAAGTTCCCGTTTAATTTCATCGTAATCTTTTTGAGCAAGGAGTTTGTCCTCCAGTTGCTGGACCAACCGATTTTTTTCTTCCAGTGCTTCTTCTAACCGAGCAATCTACACATTTATTAATTACATATAACAATATATATATTAATTGCAATTTTAATAAAACAAATAAATTAAAACTAATAATTCTATTTCTAATTAATTAACTAAACTTAAATTAAAAAAATCCCAACATTACACACCTGTGCGCTGGCCACTTCTTTCATTTGTTTTATAGTCGACTGCAACCTCTGAACATCGTCTACCAGTTGTGAGATCTAACATAAAAAATACAAAAAAAAATACATTAATTACTTTCATTTTACCCTACTCCCATTTACACCCTTAACAATTTCCCAAGGCACCCTATCACACTTCCCCCCATCTTTGAGAAATATTTTTATATATAAATATTAACATTAAAAAATAAAAACTAAAAAAATAAAATCTTAACATCTAAATTAAGCTTGCCTGCATGTTCTTTTTGGTTAACAGATCCGACTCCTGGACGAGACGCAATGAGATAAAGAGAGAAAAAATCAAGTGTTAGTTGCACGAAAGCCATGGCAGTAAAGGGGTACAGCCCCAGGCACGGTAGAAAGCGGATGAAGCCAACGACAACACGACAAGGGGGAAAGGGATAAAAATAAAAAACAAAAAAAATTAAAAAAAAAAAAAACATGGGGGGAAGAAGAAAGCGATAATAACAAAAAAAAACGTTAATGACTAGAGGGCGCTTCATATAGCGGGTGTAGTATGGTGTCACCTCCTTTTCCTTAGCGGCCAACTCCACCTCGAGGGAGCTGCGTGTCAAGATGTCGATCGTCTGCTCCATGTCGGGTGCCTTCTGGATCTTGTCGGCCAGTTGGAGGGAATGCGTGGCTGCCACGAGCTGTTCCTTAAGCTGTGCCACTTCCTTCTCGGCCAACGCCGCCCTCTGCAACAATGACAAAGTTGACAACGACGACAACATTTAATAACAATAATAAAAAATTAAAAAAAAAATTAAAAAGTCAAACAAGAAGTAGAAAAATAAAAAAAATCACGTAGTCAAACAAAAAAATAAAAAAATGGAGGAGACTCGTGTATTTTGATGGATGCAAATGGAGTGAAAACTCAATTAGTGCTAATGATTTAATTATCTTTGTGTGAGGGGATGGGTGGTGGATGGGAGAAGATGTTGGTGATGGAGGAAAAGAGAGAGAAAAGGGGAAAAGAACAAGAAGAAGAAGAAGCAAGTTGACGCGTGATGCGCAACTGGGAGGAAACACAAAAATTCACTCACTTTTCATACACATACCCCAACATAGCACCCCCTCGCAGTAATCTGCATAACTGGCTTACTAATGTTATCTTCAATCTATGAATATTCAGTTGCTGTGCTGCGCTTGTTTAACTTACTTTGCAACATTAAATGTAATTAATTAGCTATCTAATTGTGAAGATTTGGGGCAGGAAATGGAAAATGAAATTTCCACAGCCACAACGAGACACGCCGTACGCCTCAAACCCCCCCGACAACGCCAACCGACTTAATTACCCCGAGTTTATAAACAAACCAGTGGTCCATGACGTCGACCACTATCGTCACACTCGCTCCCCCCTCCCCCCACACACCTCCCCAACTATATACTCCAACTTAACACACGCTCCACCAACCAAACCCCCTCCTTTCTATTCCAAACCACCCCCGCAAACACTTCCTTGCAATGACCGAGACGCAGCACACGCAACGACGCTCGACCCAAGATCATTATCGAACCACCAAACGACAGACCGAGAGAAATTTACACCACCTGCGGCCGACGGACAACGAACGTGAGGCCGACACGAGGCCAATGTCGTAACTCGCAGACGAGAGTGCAAAGTGGGGGCGCGAGATAAAACCCAATCAATAACCCGAAAAAATAGCACCAAATCAAAATAAATTAAACACCCCCGAGCTAAACAGGTGGGCATTATATAATAAAATCTGTAAAGAACGAATCAAAAAAAAAAAAGAGCAACAAGTATGTGCTGTGTCTGCGTTCCCCTGATCACCTGAATGACCTCTTCGACTCAGTGCTATTCGATTTACGGCCCTTCTCCTTAACGAACCATCTCTTTTTGGTGTCCAGCAGGGTGCTCGCTAATTAACATCAAGGACACAAATCACTTGGCGGCAGACATCCATCAGCCTAGGGGAGCCGCCATCAAAGCCACCGGGGAACGCGGGGGCGGAATCAGCCGTGGGGGGCTGACGAACGTTTCACTCAACGCTCAATTGTGAATTACACCACAGGCCCGAGCAAGGGTCGGCAAGTGAGTTTAGAGGGGGGGATTTAGAAGGGGGATGGCGGCGAGAAGAGGGGGGTCGTGAAGGAAAATGATAGTTTTGTTGAAGAAAAAAAAAAAGAGAAAATCTTTAATTTAACAAATATATAACTCACCTGATTGGCTCGCTCCAGGTCGTTGAGGATAATCTCCATCTCATCGGACCTGCAAACACCAACAAGTCCATCATCAGACTGGTCAATCGGGGGTCACTGGTCATCTTTGCCGGTGGCCGCTCGTGGCCGTCTCGCTTGCGCGAATTTGCTCGCGTGACCACCTCGGCGCGGCCGCGGGCAAAAACAGATCGTCGTGGCCAGTGGCGCGTGGACGCCAGGGGTGAAGGAAAAAGGGAGGACAAATAAAATAAAGAGAGACACGAAAAAAAAAATCCAGAAAAGAAAAGAAAGAAAAGAATGGAAAGAAAAAAAAAGTAACAACAACTAAAAGGTGAAAAAAATGGCCGACGACAAGTAAGATGTGCACAAAGAAAAGAAATATAAACTCACTTGGCATGCGACTCCTCATCGTATTTGCTCCTGAGGTCAAACAACTCCGACTGCGAAATATCCAAGGCTGAAAAAACAAACACGACCAAATATGAGTATAAAAGCTAGAAAAAAACTGCTGGCGTCCGCTATATTGGCAGGCTCGTCTGCCCCTTGCGGCAAATGACCTTGTTGGACGCGGCCGACAGGTAAGGCGCACACCTGTTAATCGGGGGAGGGCAGCCCGAGGGTCGACGTGTCCTCCGTGCTAATGTCTTGATTGCGCCGTCGGCCCATGTCTGCCCTCGGGGTAGTGGTGGAAGGGGGACACAAACAAAGATAGTTACGATTTTCCTTTGTGGTTGTTTGGTAAAGGAAAAAATATATATAAATCAAATGTGAGTTTTTATGGTTTGCTCTTTTCCAGTTAGTTTTAGAAAATTATTGTCGATTGGATTTGTTCGTTTTTCGAATTTCCATTTTCTGGTTAAATTTTCGAAGGTTTTAAGCGTTTTCTGATACTTTCGAAATTAGTTTTAAATTATTTATTTAATTGATTAATTATGTATTTAACTCAATTAAATAAAGTACAATTTAAACGAATAAAAATAACAAATAAAAATATTAAAAATTCTCACATTTGCGTACAACTTCTCCTCAATTTTACCTTTCCAAACTGCAAAACTCCGTGACATTTCAACATAAACTCAAAAAGTTGAAAAAATTTCAAAAAAATTCAAAAAAAAAACTTATAATAATAAAACTTTTTCCCAAATAATTACACCAATTATTCCGAATTACATTTCTTTCAACCTTAAGCTCCTATCACCTATATTTAAATCACAAACCAAAAACAATACGAAAATTTCAACCTGACCTTGATTGTGCCATCTACTGGCAAAGCGAATAAACATTAACTTTATAAAGATGGATTTTCCCTATTGGCCTAATGGGAGTTTCTTCAGCTGTCTATCTCTCTCCGTGGCTCCAGCATTGCGTTCCAGTCGGGATCTGTGAGGCGTCACCTGGCTGCAGGGGAATCATGTGCCATCTCCGTGCACCCTGATTAGCCTCCAGCCAAGCATCCAACGACAGCGATTGGCAGTCGATGACCAAAGCGGATCTGCTCTTTGCACACCTCCCTCCCAGCCCCATTCCAAGTCACGCGGCGCGCGCATCTTATCGTTAATTTCTTTCATGTGGGTCGGAGTGCCTTACTCGTCCCCCCCATGTCCACTGGGCCAAAGACAAGACCGGAGTGAGCGAGAGGGAGGTGGGGGGCAGGAGGCGAAGAAGAGGGGGTGGGGGGGACGTTGGGAAGTTGTTAAGACACAGAAAGGCCAGGGAAAAATATGCAAATGAGGGATGTCAGGTTAGCTCAGTTCAGCGTCCGCTTCGGCGCCGGCATTTTATGGCCTTTTTAACCCTTTTGCGCATGCGGCAACTGATTTAACGCCCCGGGTCAACGAACACTGAGCGTTGCTCACCACTTTGTAAGTTGGTCACGTGTTGCTCCGTGTCTCCCAGTTTCTTGGTGGCGAGTTTATGCGACTCGTTCAGGTGTCGCTCTTTAGTGGCATATTGCCGTTCCAAATTCGACTCCTTCTCCTGAATGCGGATCTACACAAACAAAAACGTAATAAATCACCTCTTTTTTTATCTCATTTATAATTACCCATAAACTAACAAACAAACAACCAAAAAAACAAAATGACAACTTTTTTAAAATTTCTTTTCATTTTTTTAAAAAAAATTTTTTTAATTTTTCCAAATTTAAATTTAAATTATCATTATTATTATTATTATTATTATTTTTATTATTACCCACCTGCACTGCAGCGTCCAGCCTTTCTTCGTATTCTTTAATCTTCTCCTTGAGTTGTTTGATTGTCACTTCTGTTAAATAAACAAATAAATAAACAAAAACAATTTTTTTTAATATTTTCCTATATTATTATTATTATTTCCTTGGCTCATATCTTCCTTATCCCCTTTTCCCTTGCATCGTGGGAGTAATGTTCGTCTTACCACAATGGCCGATCCATCACTGTCGGACTCATCACTCGATGGACGCCGCGTACAGGTGAGAAGTCGCAAAGAGGGTGGTTAGACTTAGAACTAGGGTGCCTCGACCACTACACCTCTCTCCCCGACCCTGTTCCCATTGCAGTAAATCAATTTGGCACAGTCTCATCATCATCATCGAGATCATCCCCTCCCAGGTGTCGATGCGCAGTCCCAACCTCTACTCTAGGGACCCAGTCGACCCTCCACACGGGGATATAAACATAGCGTTCCGCCGTTTTCCCACTCCCCCATCTCTCTCTCTTTTTCTTTAATGGACCGTTCGAGAAAGAGGGAGCAGAAAAACGGGGGGAATTGAGACTTGGGTTTTGTTTTGCACCAACTTTTGCGAGTCCATTGGCATTCACCCGAAGGAAGATCGCGTGTGGCTCACGAGGCCGACCGGAAACGGATGCGTCTCCATTCATGCACGCATGCACACGGGCGAACGCGGCCAATCCTCACAGGATTTAATGAAATTATCGGCCATTAAAGCAACTATCAGTTACACTAGGATCCATTGTAGCAGAACAAAAAATTAAAGAAAATAAAAATTGAAAAAAAAAAAAGAAAGAAAAAATAAACAAGTGTACTCAGAGAAAGAGACAAGAAAACTGCCCCCATCGACACCGTGTCCACTAGTGACGTCATACTAATTATCAATTTCCGGGAAAAGTGTTGGGAACGCACTCACCTTGGTTCTTCACTTCCTTGAATTCTGCGTTATATTCGTGCAACGTCTCCTTTAGTTGTCTGTTTTCCACCTCTAAATCGTTGAGTCGTTGCACTTTTTGCTGCGTTGCCATGCAATATTCGAGCACTGGCATCAGATCTGTGCGGAGACAAGAGTGAAAAAGAAAAAAAAACAAGCAACAAATTAGGTCTAAATACATGATAACAAATCCGCACCACTGCCAGCAGCTAAATGCCATCCATCAAAGCTCTAATCGACCCCCTTAATCCATTGGTTTATTGATTAATTAGAGATGATCGGTCGCGATGGCCATCTCCATCCCCGCCCATAATTAGGCATTTAATGAGGGGCCGTGCAGGAAAGTTCTCATGGGCTTCCTGTGCCAATTCAAGGCCATTTTTTCGCCCTTTTCACATCCGTGTCTCCCCTCTTTACACTAATCAAAACGCAAACATAGAAAAAAATTAAATAAATAAATAAATAAATAAATAGATAATAAATAAATATATATATAAAAATAGATAAAAAAAGAGCATTCGATTTCCCTTCTTCATGGGTTCTTTTCATATAACTATCATTAAATTTATTTATTTACTTTTTTTATTTTATATCCGTTTGATGTGCAAGCACCAATGGCGAATTCACCATTGACACAAAATGACCGGAAACGACACGCACCACCGAATCGCCACAGGCTCAACACTGACCCACAACCACCACAGGGAACGCGCACAAACTCACTTTATTTTTTATTTTTATTCATTTTTTTTCTTATTTTTTTATTTTATCAATTGCATCCCAAGTCAACAACATCTCAGAGGAAAAGCGAATGGGAACAAAAGCGAGTAAAAGGAAAAAAGAAAAACAAAACAACACACAATTAATGGCCGTCTCCAATCTTATTAAATTGATCCAATGTCCACTCACTTTCCCAACTGCCCTCTCGCTCCCCCTTCCTACCCCCCTCTCTCCTTCCAACCATCCACCGCCATTTTCATTGGTAATCGAAATGTCTAGGTGGGGGGTCCAAGTTATAAAACGACCCCTAACCACAGGGTCAGTTGGAACTGAGTGCCCCGAACTCCCACATCACCTCCAATTAGCCATTGGTCGTTGTAATTAATGTCTTTGTAGCACCGCTGCTTGCATTTCGTTTATTGACGCCTGTCCCGAGGCTGGTTCGGGACAACAAAAGACTGATGGATGATAGAATTTATGACAGGCGGCGATCAGCCTTCCATTTATTGCTCATCACACCTTTTCTTTAGCAGGTGTCTTTTGATGCAAGCCGCGCCGAGTTAACTTGTTCGCCACCTGCCACTTTTGTCTCATGCCATCTTTTATTGATGACGCCAAAGGGTTATCCCTTATTGCCTCGAGGGCGTTATGTTTTCCTCTGACAGTAAAAGACCTTAACTGAGGACGCGGGGGGAAAACGCCAGCCATAAGGCCATTACGTGGGCATGAGCAAGAGTATCAGAGGGGAGATGACGACGACGGTGCCCATTTTTATCCATTATGCCCTCAGGGAGTTAAAAAGAAGCCTCGTTTTCGGTCCAAAGAGTGGGTATGGATGTAGGGGGGAAGGGGAGGAGAAGGTGGTGGGTCGGGTTCGAAGATGAAAGAGTAAACGGAGTGCGCGGGGGTGGGGGGGAGTGGGAATTTCGCTTTCATTTCCTCGCTTCTCATACGAATGCGAGGGCGTCGTTTCCCCTGTTCGCGCGGATGCACCTCAGCAGCCTCGTGGCTCACGGACCCCGACCAAAGCGGGTCTTTTCAAAAACTCATACTCGACCGCCATTTTGCTCCCCGCGTCTCGTCTCTCGCTCTCTCTCGCTCTCCCCCTCCCTTAATTAACAGCAGGCAGCAGCCGCAGCATCAACTTGCAGCTGCCGCCATTTCTTTGGTGCCGGGTCGATTGATCTTTATCGTGTGACGCAACCTCAGACGAAGAGGAGATCCGAATTATGAACTGCGATCAACGCCCGAGATAAGCGGCGGGCGGGGCTAAACGCGCAATATGGAGGACGCAAAGGAGGAAAGAGTGAGTGAGGGGAAGGCACGAAGCGAATCAAAACCAAACTGCCATTTCAATCCACCAAAACTTGCCTTGCACAAACATGTGCACTTTGTCGATTCTATCTTTGATTTCTCATCTCGAAAGATCCAATCAAACTTTTCACCAGCAAACATACCCATGCACAGATTTAAGAGTTTGGTGGACCATTGAAATAAAAAAAAAGAAGAAATATAAGAAGAGAAAGAGAGGGAGAGAGTAAAAATGAAAAAGGAAAAAAAAAGAAGGGGCGGAAAGTGGTGGGGATGGAGAACCGAACGCCAGCGTCCCATTAGAGGAGAATAATAAAAGTGCCCCCCTCCACCCTCCACTCACATCACTCAGTCCCGGAATGTGGGCTTTCAAGGAGCCCACGAGACGCCCTCAACTGGCTGCTGTGGCGCCTTTTTTTGTCGCTTTCTTTTTCCAAATGCATTTCGGAGATCCCTCCCCAACACACCCAGATCCGTTTCGTTAAAATGCACGTGTCCGCCATCGCCATCATCAACCGAGACGCAAAACTTACCCCTACATCCACCCCCCACCCTCTCTCCCACTCATACCTCACTTCCCCAACACACTGCAAACCATATCCGACTTATCGACCCAGAGAAAAGAGAGAGAGAGAAAAGAGCCTAACGCCAAGTGGTTTCAATCGGGGCGGCCATGTGCAAGGCGAGCGACCTTCGACTGGCTTAAATCATCATTAAAGCCGCGCTCGAGGAATTCCGGATCTTGGGCCCCGTCGTAATTTGGCCGTGGGACTCCCACCCCCCCGTGGCGAAATACACAACAACTAACCGTCCTAGTCCCTTAATTAAGGATGGACATCATATTGAAGAAAGAAACAGCTATTCATCAGGCGGGCTCATTTCGTGCCCACATGAAAAATGATTCCCACTTCACCTGAGCGGCCATCGCACCACCACCGCCACCATCACTGATCCCCCCACCCGACCCCCTCATCACATCACCGTGGTCGCCCTTCACTCTCTCTATCTCTCTTCATCCGTGGCACACCCCCTTCGCTCTTCATTCCACTCGATTCCGCCATTCATGCCGTCATCAAAACCTAACAGCAACAAGTTGGCAAAGTGCCGCCTGCTGGTAGGGACACGCAACAGATGCCGACGCAAAGGCACACATTCGCGTCTCCCTTCTACTTCTTCTCGTCTTCATCCGCCTCCCACTCTCTTTCTCTGTGGTGGGTGGAATCAGAGATTTATCGGAAAGGCGGTGTGCCGACTAAACCGGAAATCGATGCCGTAATGGAAAATTGATGTCACCACAACAACAAACATTGTTTGCAGGGGTTCGAATAAGAAAAGAATTTGCATATAAAAACAACTAATTAATGTATTAATTAAAATTTCACATTTCGCTATTTGAAATTCACTAAAATATTTCGGGGAATAGTGAATGGAAAAAGGAGAGATGGAAAAAAAAGAGGGAATTGTATCCAACATGACCACATCTCCTTCCTCCACCCTCATCATTTTATGAATCGTAAACGGAAAATGGCGAGTCAATAAACCCAACGACCACATCCACCCGTCGGGGTCAAGAACGGGACGCGACCTCCAATGGACACCGCGACAAAACGATCGGATGACACCTCCATCATCCTCCTCATCATCACGGCACCGATCAATGACATCATCATCATCATCATACCTTTCGGTCCACCATTTTTATTCCTTTGGGATAATATTCGTTTAATGGAAAAGTGCCATTACGCTCAACCGGATATCGCATCGCTCCCCTAATAACCGAGTGTTTATCTCGAGTGGACGCCGCGGTCGTTTTATTCTGAACGCACTAATCAAAGGGTTGAGACGACAAGAGAAAAGGGGGAAACGAACAGAGAGAGCGAGAAGGAAGGGAGTGGGGACTAATTGGCCGAGGATCCAGACGCAACTAATCAATAGACGCCATTATCATCATCATCATTATCATCATCTCTTCCCTCCGTCCCTCCGTTTCAAAATGGAGACCATCTTATCAAAAGCAAGGAAAATTCAGCATCCGACAACTGTGGCGAGCATCCTCATGTGACGACACACGCCACGCCCCATCCGCCGCCGCCATCACGCACTGATTTAGCCGCAAATAAGTCTACGGACCAAGCAACGTTTAAGGGGGCACTGAGGAAACGGCCAAGTGCGAGCGCAGAGCTTGGCAGGGCTGCCAAGGTATGGTAAGGGCGACACGAATTAAGACTCACAAACGACAGGTGTCAAATTTGAAAAATGGAAGATTAATTGCCCTCAAAGCATAGAAGAAATCAAACTGAATTTTAACAAATCGTCATTAATCAACGTCACTCGACGCCCACGCCAAATATATACAACAAAAGCAAACAAAAAAAATCACAACCGGTCACAAACAGGTGACAAACAAATATTTTTATATAAATATAAATATTAATAAAAAAAAAATCGAAATCGCAATCGGAAAAAACGCGTCTTACTAAAACTGACCAATCTCCCATTCATCCATGCAATGGCACGCGTCGCACGTTTCTTTCCATTATTTTGAAAAAAAATATTTTCCAACATGGTTTGTTACGCATGCGTGGTCTTCCTCTTGTCCCCCTTCCCTACCCTTTGCCTTCAACTTCCCTCAACGCAGTCCTCGTGCAATTTTAATCTGGAGGGGAGTCGCCCATTTGGCGTATGGCGGGCGCCCATGGCAAATTGCCTCTATGCAAACGCAGTAATTTATTTCTCTATATCTGCGCCCGCAATTTTATTAAATTAACTGCCACGTTTAAAATCCGATGCCCTCGTCCGACTTTGAACGCGGGGGTCGAGCCACAATCGATGGACCAGACTCCATTTCTCCCCCTTTTTTTTTCTTTCGTCAAATTTTTTTTCTTTTTCTTTTCAACTTAAATCTCATCAGCTGTTTCATATTGACCAAAAATTTCCAGCCCAACTAAAAAGATCCAAGCAAACGCACAACTGACTGAGAGAAACGCTTCAGCTGCTTGTCGAGAACCTTGTTGCTAGAGAAAGGGAGATGGCAAGAAAGCGCAAACGGATGACGGCTGTAAACCGACGCCGGCCGTGTTCTATCAGTCGACGCCGACGCACGCTATCGGCCCCAATCCCAACCGTTCATTTCCGGCAGCAGCGGTCACAGAGGAGCCCCCGTACCCTCACACCCCGTCTCTTTGCTGCCTTATCTGCACACCCCGATGACGCGTCTCCCTTTCCTTGCCCCCTTCTCTCGTTTTCTCGCTCACTCACACTCGCTCTCTCGTTCTCTCCCTCTCTCGTTCTCTCTCCAGCTGCGTCTCCTCCTATCCTTGGTCATCTCCCTCGCCGAGATGACGCATAATTAGCACGCATCTCTTTCCACACCATTCTCCATTTCGCCGACCCCTCCCTGCCAACCCTTTAAACACACTCGTCTCTATCCCGTGCACCTGACGATACACAAAAAAGGTGTAAGTTGAAGGCGACTTCAGCATCTCATAATTCCATTTAATTTGCCCCTAGAGACGAGGCGTTGCTTTGAGGGTGACATCAACCCCATTACCCCTCATTGTCCATTTCTCAGTCTCTCTGTGGGCACAGTCCAATTATTGGTAATAAATGTGCAAATTTTTAATTGGACAACCCATTCGTGTCCCAAAGGCGTCCCCCATCCGTCCCAACATGCTTTTGCCACAGTAAATGCAATAAACATGGAAAACGGGCACAAGGAGTTGTGGCCGAGAGGGGACGCGTTCACACGAGCAAATGGACGGACCGAGGCAGCGTTGGTAATCAATGCCTCATTTGAATAATTAAAATAATTAGCGTTGGCCCCATCAATGCGACTCCCACGATGCCTCTCGCTCGGTCCACCGATCAGCAAGAAACTAACTCGTTACAACGAAGATGCAAACGCAAAGACATCGATCCGCAACCCGCCTTCTCCATCACCCTCCACTTCGCAACCCCTCCTCCTCCTCCTCCTCCACCTCACCCACATCCCATCCGCGTTCGTGGCCGCCAGCTCCGATTGCAGGCGGAGGCAAGTGATTAGGATGCTCAGCTAATGATATCGCAGGATCAGAAAACAAAAGCGCTTCCGAATAAAAATCCTTACCCTAAAAAAAGCGCCCTCTTCCGATCGTTATAATAACTATAATTATAGTTATTAAAACATTTCTCCAAGCTCTTCAATCAATACACACCAAAACAAAACTTTACATTTTTCTACACTTTTCACGAACATTTATTCACATTTATATTTAACTGTATATAATAAATAAATAGATAAATAAATAAATACAAATAAACAAAAGAGACGCAGGTGACATGAAAACCTTTCCTCGCCCCCTTTCACTGCCGGTCGTCCCCAATCACCCATCCCATCCCCATTCCGCGTCGCGCGCGTCTCATCTTACTCTTTCCGTGTCTCTTTTATCGGACCTCAAGAAATATGATTAAAGAAGAATGAATTATGCGCATGCGCCGCCCACTCTGCCTTGATAATCGCAAATATTGGCTCAGGCGTGCGAATATGGCGACACGCGTTTCTTGATGGCCCTTGCATTCGCCCCGTCCGCCTCTTACTGACCAATGGCGAGCCGGCGACACCATGCGGGGTCCCCAGCCAGATAACGGGCGAGCGCAATGGCCGCGATAGCATCAAGGCGAGACAACGAACGCAGTCAATAATTAAGACCGAGGCGAACGCACACGGGTCAGGACACTCACCCAAGGGAGAGTACAAACGGGAAAAGAGAGAAAGAGAAAGAGAAAGAGAGAGGGGGGGTTGTGAAGGAAAGAGGAGGAGGAGGAGGAGGAGGGGTAGTCACGGGGTTGGTGGGGGAGCGAGATACACTCTACCTGTATGCGTACGTGGAGGACGACGTCGCTCGCTCGCGTCTGTCTAATCAGCGCCTCCTGTCCTAATGGTGTGGACATCCTGTAAACACGAGGCGCAAAAAGCGAGCGACGCGACTCCGCTTCAGATTTACGAGCTCGGGCTGAATGCACTGCTGACCCCGGACTGGCAATTTACCTAATGAACTGCCACACAACGACGCTATGGCGCGACAATTTCCGTATGCCCACCTCTTTGCATCCCACCCCCTTTACACGCCTCCTCGCCCTCCGATTCCTATCCCCAAATTGATTTCCCAATCCCCGATTTGACCTTCGCTGTCCACTTAGTGTTCCTACACTTGTCTCTCAAACCTTACGCGCTTCTCTTACCGTATATTCGATCGACAATCCAATTCTTTGATCGTCTGCAATTATTGACTCAACTAATTCCTTCACAAATTCCCCGTATGTACCTTATATAAACAAACAATATTGTTCGAAAGCATCGTGGCTATTGCTTAAAACGCCATCATTTATCAATTATTTTATTTCCTCACAAATTTTTCTAACCTAATACAGCGTTTAATCATTACAGAATCATTCACTTGTGTATAATTCCGTTACACGCACAAACGCGTTACCTAACCCAGACACAAACAACTTCAAACCTCCCCATCTATTAACCTCCACTAAATTGACATAGCATCAATTGATGGACACAACTGACAAGATAAAAAAAAATTCCTTTCTTTTCCCCTTATCCCTCGTCACCCCCTACCGTCATTATTTCAACCAAGGGCAACCAAGAGAAGAAGGAAAAAAAATTTGAAAAAAAAAAAACAAAAAACAAAAAACAAAAAACACCTGCCATCGTCACACCACATTCGGACAGCTCGTTGGAGCCGTATCTCGGATGCGTGTCAAGCGGCATCTCCGTCTAGTAATGGCCACCTCTCACTATGCATAATTCTCATTGGTTAAGTAGGCGAGCAGTGCAAGGCGACCCGTCCACGGCGCCCATCAATAATTCGAGCGCCGTCCAGCAGCGGTGGGCGTCGGAGGGCGCCTCCAGCCACCACCCTTTCCTTTTCACGTGGTGCAATGAACGGCTTGGATTTCTCATTAATAATATTCTACAGTGGCAGACAAAAGCCTTACGCCAGCCTATAATTTGGCCACGCATGCGCACCTCGCGGCCACGCCAAGGCGTTCACAACTCGGCGTCGCTCTCTCCACTTCTCCTTCACTCTCACCACCCCCTTCCCTTCCCACACCTTTCGCTAACCCACCCTCTCCATATCGGCACGGATGGATGACGACTTGTGGCCGGGGTCCCTCGCTCGCGCTCCCCATCTTGTTCAATTCCATAAATTCATGTAATTTTCAATGCGAGCAGATTGGTGTCGACGTCCAAATCAAACACGTACGCACAGGTGAGGGGCAGAGCAGCGTCTGACGTTTCAATAAAATATCACGCCCCCACAGACCCATGAATATTGCACTTGCATGCAGGGGAGATACGGGGGGTGGGGAAGGTGTTGAGCAAAGGGTGCGCCTTATACCAATCAACTTTTATCTTCTCTTTTCCTCCTTCCTTCCCTATTTTATTATTATCATTAAAAAAACGCACTTCCGGTTTGTACTAATTACTCTCAACTAATTGAAAACAGGTAGAAATGTACAGTCCTTATTAAGAGACTTGTGTCCCGACTCCATCAACAATCCCCGACATGGGGGGATGGAGAGGAGCGAGGAGCGGGAGTGTTACGACCATGTCCGGTTCGAGAGGAACCAATCGGTAATCAGGTGATTTTTATTCAGGTGATGGCGTTGCAACTCACCACTCCGTCCGCCCAATTATTGTCTGATGGATGCGACCTGTCCGCACAACTCAGGATGGCACGACCGAGGGAGAAAGAGCAGAAAAAAAAAAAGAAAAAAAACCAACATGGACCAAGATAAACAAGGGGAGGACGCCTTATGGCATTCCAAGGATTCACTCGTAAATTATCAATACAATTGACCTCCAAAAATGCATCGCCACACCTGTCACGAGGTGTCGTTTGCCGTCAAGCGCATGGGTGGTCGTGAGATCAAACTTTTTTACACACATCTGTCACTTTAGTCTTTCCAACATTTCGCCCATCATTTTCCTCCGCCATTTTTTATTATTATTTATTTTTTTATACAAAAACCCCCCAAAAAAAATAAAAATAAAAATTTTTGTTTTAGGTGTGTACAAAAAGGACCAAATGAGGGATGAGGGAATGTAGTTTAAATACGAGCAAAAGGAATATATAGAGAGAATATAAAGAAGAAAAAAATGCAAGAAGAAGAAGAAGAGTGATCATTACCGAGCCAGTGTGGCGCTATTAATTTAATGCCAGCTCCCGTTGGCGTTCATCAAATATTTACGCCCGCCCAAAAAAGAATCGTCTGTGGGCACCCTCCCTCATCCCCCCCGGTTGACTATCTCCTCTCTCCCCCGTTCTATACCTAATCACGATGCATATTCGGCGCCAGTTTCGTTTTGTAATGGTGCGCTGTTTGACGACAACGCATATGTTAATTTTTCATGTCATCGTTGCAGTCACACGTGAACGCATCCCTTAAACCCGCGCGTCTCTCTCTCTCTCTCTCCCACCCGCAGCAGCGCCTCGCATCGGCCAAATAAAAGATTCATGTCGATTGCAGCGAAGCCTCCCTTTTAATCCACGACGCGAGACGAGTCCACATCGACCCACCTAATGAACGCGCGCGCGCGCACCAACCCAAAAGGAACAAGAGGCGGGTCACACCTGGGTGCCGACGCCTTCATGGCCACCACTACCACCAATATTACCCCACATGCCCACCCCCATCCCCACCCTCACACGACACGACCACGATCAAACTTAAAACTGCGTTCGTCGTTACGCTCCACGAAATGCACACTTGTCGGGATTGGTAAAAAGGGGAAACGAAAAAAAAGAAAAAAGGAAACGCTGCGATGAATGGATCGATGGCCGCCTCATTTACTCCTCCTCCTCCGATTTCTCTGACTCATAACGACGGATTAATCAAGACGTAAATCACCACCGAGCGCCAGAGTGTCCCCTCGATAAAGAGAGGGGAATCAAAGGGTTCTAATAATGGCAGTGCAGGAAATTAGGGTGGGTATCATAAGTTCCCTCTCTCTCTCTCTCTTTCTCTTTTCTCATATTTGTTGGCCGAGTCCAATCGCGTCGTCCAGTCCCGGTTGGACTGTGTGTCTTGAAAGAAGAAGAGGTGCTCTGAGGCCCACACCTCATATCGAGTAATAAAAATAAAAACAAATCCAAACGCTGAGAGAGAGAAAGAGAGGAGAAGAGAGACGCGAAACACACACACACATTCACAGAGCAACTCCTAATTTATGACAGTGTGAACAGAATTTCCGGATGGTGCATGGCAGCCAAGAAGAGTCGAATCCATTCCCCCCTATGTGCCCATAAACCCTTCCCTCACCATTTCCCTCACCCTTCTTCTCAGTGCAGATAATTTATGTTTCATTCCACTCTTTTCCCCTCTTTCCATCTCTGAGTAATCTGCTTCTGCTGCCCTCGCATCTCCTTCATAAATTCCATTTCAGGAGACGCCCATTAATGTTCGCAATCGACATCCACTTCCGCCATTACAATTAAACTTCTTCTATTATTATTATTATTCTTTTTTTCTATACTTTAACCCTTTATATCCTAACCAAAACCTCGACCCATTTCGAACTCACTCACGTATACAACATATAAAAATCATAAACACAAATTCCAAATTAAATTGCATAAATTTAATAATTTATACATATATTAACAGTTTTCTTTTTTTTTCTGCATGTATAAATATAAAGACCGGTCAGTCATCTGATCGTTACCGAGTTGAAAATTCAGGTGGCAACACAGGTGAGCAAGCAAACCGGAGCTCCCAAAATGGAAAAGAGCAGTTGACCTCCAACCTTGCATCAGAGGTCACCCGAGTCGGAGCGAGAGAGCAGCGGGGAAGCCGCCTCGTTGGCCAACAGGGGGTCCGCGTCCGAAGCACAATAGACCGACGCTTGACTAATCTCCGACGACCAAATTAAAAGCCAAAACGCCACCACCGACTCCACCCGCCGACAAAATGGGCGCAAAAGACACGCCGCGCAGCAGATTAAAGACCACGTCCGCAAACGACTCCCGCCCACACCTAAGTCATACCTGTACACACACCTGTTCAAAAATCCCTGTCTCACGACTCCTATTCAACTAACTTTTTAAAAAAAAAAAATTTCAAAAAGATAAAGAAAAAAAGGCAGAAAAGCCAATCAAACTCGCCCCCCTCATCCAACTCATAAATTCCTTCGATTTCTAAATCCACTGACCATACTGACAACAACAACAACGCACCTGAACTCTTCACCTGGCTAAGTTGAGAGGTCGAGGTTTTCAGGAAGAAGCCTCAATTTGACCTCACGAGGGGAGTCCAAAACTTGCCATCAGGAATGTAGCGTCTTTACTAATAGCAAAAGGGGGGCAGGGGAAGTACAACTGGGATGAGAAGGGAGAAATTGACTAACTTTACCCTACGGCACAACTATCAATACCTGAAATTCCTGCTGCTGGGTATTATCGATAATGGCTGACAAACTCGTTCTTAACCCCCACCCCACCCTGCCCCCCCTTTATTGGCTTTTGTTTCGCTCAGGTCAATTTTTCTTTTAATTTTTATATTTTTATACTTTCTTATTTTCTACTATTTTTATTTTTATTTTCTTCTTTTTTAACAATTTCCTTTCAATTTTTTTCTCTCTTTTGTTCCACCCGCAGGGCTTTTATCCCGGTGCGCTGCCATCAATTAATAGTCACGACGCTCCTCACCCCCCCTTACCAAACTTTTCAACTACAAACCAGTTTTGTGACGCACTCTAGGCGGCACTCGTAGCCACCCACAAGCAGATTCCTCACGAGGGGGAGGACGGGGTGGTCATCGGAATGCGTCTCCTTTCTCTCCACCACTCCCCCCCTTCCCACCTCACTTTCATCCCCTCTTCCCACACCCCCCCTTAGGCTTAATCGGCTTGGTCGTAATCCGCCTTGGGGTTACCGCCGTCACGTCGTCGTCCGCCCTCGTTTTCGCACTCGACTCCAAACATCCCTTCTTTTTTCCTTCCCCTTCTCTTCCCCCCAACATTGCCCATATCCCCTCATCTTGCCCTCTCTTCGACCTAAAACTAGTCATGACGTCATGACAAGTCAGTGATGCAATGCACGACGCGCACAACCACTGCGCTGCGTCCTTGACTGCCTTCCACAACCGTTGGTTGCAAAAATTATCGTTCGAGTGGAACTTTCTAATGGTCACACTCCGGAAATGAAGTCATTAAAGGAGGACAATTGAATTCATCAATTGACCTTTTTCTGACATCATACACCTTAAATAAATAAATAAAGAAAGAAATAAATGGAGAAAAATAAACAAATAAATAAATAAAAATAAATAACTTGCTTTAAACTGCTTTTTGCCCTTGCTAATGTGGAGCGAGAGAGAGAAAGAGAGGGGAAAGGGTTTTTTTAATGGACAAAAGAGGGGGTGAATAAAGAGTTGGAAAGGTATGGACAAAGGGGGTTGTTGTGTAAGATGGAAGGAGAAAATCAGGTTGTGTTATCCTGGTTTTAAGGCAGCGAACTTGGTGTAATGTATGAGGAAGCGTAATGTGACCGATTTTTATGAAATGTGAATTTTGAGTAAATGGCGAGTTATTCGCTTAAATAATCCACTTTTTATTAGTACCACCTACGTGGTCACCTTATCGCTCAACTGCGCGTTCTATTTTCTTAACCTCTACAATACCGTGTTTGACCTGATAATGGTTGGGAAATTTTAATTTAAAATTTATTTAATTACAATTTTTTTTTATTTATTTACATTTTTACTTTAAATTTAAGAATTAATAATAAAGAGATATTTTCAATTCCAAATTCTTATTTACATTTCTAATTACTAATTAATATAAAGGAAATGTAAAGTGACATTTTACAAAATAATTAATTGTAAATTTGTCACTTTCCGGTTATTTAATTTAATAAATTTCAATATAAAACATTGATCAATTTTTATACTTACATAAGCTAAGTATAAAAAAATATTTAGGTCGCATTGGCCCATTATGATCAATGACATCATTTCTAAATTAATTTTCCACGAAAAATATAAAAAAATATTTTTAAAACAAAAATAAAAATATTTCCATTTACATATCTAAATGTTTCTTCTAAAAAAAAATACAAATTCCAATGATAACAAATAAAAAAAAAAAAATTATAAAGTGAATCAGACACTTTAAATTTCTCGGTATCGCGAAGGTTAAAGCCATATTCGTTAAACAACTCCCCCCTTAATCTCAAAAACATTTTTATCCGACCAAATTCTTCTCTTACCTGGCAGGTCGATGATCCTTTTGTACACGTTTAGGAAGGCGGCTTCGGCTGCTTTACTTCGTTTCGTCAAGTTGTCGATTTCGATTTGAAAACTTTTCAGTAGAGGGGCCACGACTTTACGAGTGTCCTATTTAGAAAACAAAAATCCAAATAAATACATATATAAATAAATAAATAAATTTCTCAAACAAAAAATTTTTTTTTTAAAAAAATCACCAAAAAAACCCATCATTTTCTAATTTTCTAACAACCCACACCCTCATTTGCAATTGCAACCCGTTCAATCCACCCACCGACAATCCAAAAGACTCCCAACATTCCCTCTCCCTATCCAATGAGAAAAGTATGCGATTGGTTCAAAAAGCGAGACGCGTGATTGATGCTGCATCCCACCTGAAGCACCGCTCGTGACTAATGTCACCCCCACCCAATCATTAAGCACGAGCATGATTGGCGTTTGTGGGTGGGGTGGTCGACAAGAAAGGGGGGGATACAGCACGACGAGGGTACAACAACGCGAGAACGCAGTGGACCGTGAGTATGGGGGACTCCACCCTTTGGCATTTCACCAATAAAATTTCTCACCGCTCCGCTCACCTCGGGCGTCGTCTTCTTGAATTCGCGGCTCAGTTCCACTAGTTTCTTTCTTGATGAGTCGCTTTCATCTTGTCTGTTGGCCAATTCTGTGGCTGCCGTGTCCAATTCCCTCTACATTAAAAATATATTAAAAAATATTTATTATTATTAAAAAAATATATATCCACATAAAAAATGTTTTAAAAAAAAATAAAAACTACAACTTTTAATTAATTTACTAATTAACTAATTAATTAAAACCCACATTTCTTCCCTCTTCCCCACCCCCGTTTAAAAATTACCATCTTTTTATAAATCTATATCTTCTATATGTTTATACATGGGTGAAATAAAAATAAAAATAAAAATAATAAATAAATAAAAGAATTCAATCCAAAAACATGGTCAACGCAGACCAATCAATTGGGGTGGCGTTTCATCGATTCATTTGCGCGTAGGCGTCGCGGTCGCGTGGCGCCTACCAGACCTAGTCGACAAACCCGATAATCAATCGAATTAATTTGCCAGCCCATCCAACCACCCCCTGTCTCTCTCTCTCTCCCCCTCCTCATCCCGTCTAAACATCCCAGTCCACTCGTAAAATCACTTTCAATAACATATTTTTAAAAAAAAAATAGAATAAGAGAAAAAATTGGAACCGCTTTATAGAGAAATCCAAACAGACAACGAGAATGTGGTTGATTGGGTAGGTGAGGAGTAAGGAGCACGATGGAATGGTACACGACGGGAATAGACGCACGTGGTGGGAAATGGACAACACGCAATTATAACGAATAAACAAACGGACAAGCCAATCGGCCGAAGGGCCAATTAAAATTGGATGAAGAGAACAAACAAAATAATAAAAACAAATAACATCAACAAAAAATAATATAATAATAATAAAACGGAAAATAAATTTAAAAAATAAAAAAAAAATTAATACAAACAGCTAATGATAAACAGTCGAAAAATCGATGCTAACTGCCATCACGCAAAATAAGTGCAATCGGGTTTGTTCATATATGAAAACCGAACGTCAAAAGCCGACCACCACCACACCTACCCCGGTTGAAAAGTGAAATAAAATAAAACACGACAAGAGACACAAACTTAATACACATTGCCTGACTGAGTCGCATTCAATTCATTACGAGTCGTGTTATTACACTTGATTCTATTGACTCGTCTTAGCCATTAATTTCAGTCCCGTTTGGCAACCAAATAAATTCTCATTTATGGCACGTTCGTGCGCGCAAAGACCGGCCCAAACCGTGTTGCTCACCACGCGCACTCAAAAACGGAAGCGGACCAATTAACACACCCGACGACAACATGCCGAGTAGACAACCACGTAACTGGATGAGGATGCTCTCTCCTCACTCCATCTATCCAGCATTTCCCTGCCTCCGAATACTCACCCACCCCCGTTAAAGGAAAAAATTCCTTCACTATAAAAATCCCCTTACACGCAACCTGACTTCAAAGTGAGAGCGACGACATGTGCGGCCTTGGCCTTGATCAGGATAAAATCGATCAAGAACACTGCGCCGTTTCTCCATAAACATGTTGAAAAAGTTGTTTAAAAATCCCCCACCCCAAAAAAAATAAATAAATAAAATAAAAAATTTCTTTTTTATATTTTATTTTTTATTTTTTATTTATTTTTTTTAAAAAAAATGTAATTTAAAGCAACGTCGACAACAAACCAAGGACGATATTTGTTTAATATCTTTTTCCCTCAACCCGTTAGGTATGACAAAAATGCATTTACAAAATTACCTCCAATCTGTTGTTGAATGTAAAGAAAAGGCAGTGAGAGTATAGGAAAAGGCGGGATGGGGATGGAGATGTAAAGAAAGGCATGAGAGAGAGGAGAGGGTTGCGTCTCTGGTGGATCATAAACGGCGACTCTTGGCAAACGTCGAATTCCAAAGAACAAAGTATCTAATTAAGCCGCCTTCCTCCTCCGAGAATTTCATTATATTCGGGGGATAATGGAGCCCAGTTGGCTTATTCCAATCTATAAAGTGCGTGTCCAGCTCCACGACACCAGGTGATTGGGAAAACGATGCGTGTAAACAAATTGCACACACATCTTTACTTAGAAAAAGAGTGAGAGAGAAGCAAAATGTCGACAACACACACACACACACACATCCAATCCTTTTTATTTCTATAATAATTCAGATCAATAATTTATGTCCTCCTAGAAATTACACTCAATTTGCATAATTCCGCCACATGTATGCAAGGTAAACCACTTGGGCGGCACCGATCCTCAGCTTCGCGTCCTAATCCTCTTACTCCAAGTGAAAATTTAATAACGGAATGCGAGAAACCAAAAACTCCGAACGCAAGGAACGGGAAAAATTTTTTTTTTCAAAACCTAAAAAGAAGGGAAAAAAATGGAAATAAAAAAAAATATGAGGGTTAAAAAAAGATACCAGAAATACATCGTCATCGTCTTTTTGCATCCTCCTTCTCATCATCATCATCGTCATCTTGTGTAAACATTTGCTTGTTACAGAGATAAAAGATGACGTCATTTGTATTTGGTGTTTTATAATTGATTTTAAGTGAGTTGTTTTATTATTTAATTTATATTTTTTAAAAGAATCGAAATTGATTTCAACAATTAATCAATTATTTATTTTTTTTCATTTTACAAAACGAGCGTTTAAAAATATAAATGTAAATAATTCACTTATAAATAATTCGACCATAATCGTTTATTAAACTAACAATTTACCGGCATAAACACACCTCTTCCGCTAGTTAGGCGAAATACGGAATTTATATAATTACAAATGATTTCATTCCTAATAACCTTTTAACATTTTGATAAAATAACGTCATCAATTACCTAATTAAAATTCATTTCTATTTAATTCCTTTAATTAATTTTTAATTTTTTTAAATTCAAAATAAATAAATAAAAAAAGTAAATAAAATTCAAAAAATCGAGTAAATATTTAAAATTAATAAATATTTAAACAGAAAAAAAAAATCAGTTTCAATTTCGTTTTTTTCCTAATGTTTACTTCAAACTTTTTCCGTTTTTCACCTTCGCTGAACCCTAAACCACGCCGAGGGACAGAGAATGTCGATGGTCAGTCGAGAGTTAAATTTGCATTTGACAGACGATGAATTAATTTTAAAAACACACAAAACTTTCTCTCTTTTTATTTCTATTTACATTAATTGTCATTTTTTTTTATTTAAATTTTTTACTTAATTTCCTGTATATAAAATGAGGCTGAGTAAACAAGTACCGTGCACCGATACCCTTCACCTTTGCACGCAGACTGTGTGACGTTAATTGCATTAACGTTCTCAAACTCACCAATTGCATCGGATTAAGAAAAGGAAAGGAGGAGAAAAATATATTAAAAAAAACAAGATGGGAGATGGGTTCAAGAACAACCAAGGAGAGAGCATCTTTTGTAATCGGACGAGTGGCTCCGAATTCGACACGATAAAACCCTTTTGTCTCACACAATGAAGGCGCAAACTCATCCGCACTCAGGTTATCGACTTTGGATTTACAAAAACCCACACATACAACACCCACTGCAAAAGATAAGAAAATGCGCCAGGTGTGACAATAGCAAAATGACGTATTGTACACCGAGGGGTACAATGGGTTTAAAGGGGTAAGTGAATGAAAAGACGGGGAAAAGGGGTTTATTAATGGCTTTTTATGGGATTAGGAAATCGAATTGAAAAATCGAAATGGGAATCGATTAATTTTATCGTCTGGATTGAAAAAATAAAGAGTAGAAATTTGAATAATTAATAATAGGAAAATTTCGATAAAATCGAAAATCAATTAATCGATATAAATTATAAAATCGATTTATTTTTACGATTTAATTAATTTATTTAATTATTTATATTTTAGAATTTTAAAAGGAATTATAAAGTTAAATATTAAAATGATATAATAATTTAAAATTTTTATCGATCTTAAAATAATCGATTGGAGTTAGAATGAGTTTCTCAAAACCATGAACTGAATTTTATTAATCGATTCGCACAAAAAAATTGTAAACATTAAATTTTAAAAAGCGAATCGATAAAAAATCTATTAAAAACCCCATTAGTGAATTCGTTTTACGATGCATTTACCACAACAAAAATAAATAACTAGATAAAAAATATATTTTTACATTATAAAAAATATCGAACTTTCAAAATCGATACAAAAAATTTTAAAATATTATTTTCCATTTTAAAAATTTAAAAACAAAAACAAATCGATGATAAAAAATCGATTAAAACGCCCTAGATAACTTTCTATTTAAATTTTAATAACAAAACATCTTTTAAAAATACTAATCAATTAATAACCTAACAAAAATCGATACTTTTAAACGACATTTCACCACCCCAATATATTTCTTTAATATCTCCACAGAATTGAAGTAGCAACCAAACAAAAAAGAAAAAAACAAGAATAAAGAGAAGAAGGTGATAGCGAAGGGCAGAGGGCGGTGAAGGGGTGTAAAAAAGTAAAGAACAAGAAAAAAAAAACTTTGACAACTCGGGATATTATGAATCCGACGGTGGGTGGCGCTGAGGAATATGCAAATTCCACTGTTTCATTATTCGGCTCCCGCCCCCATTCACTTCCGCCTCATGGGCTCCTCGTGCCACAGGGCCACCAAAAACAATTTTGATTAATTTTGATACAAACATTTTTACAAAATAAAAAAATATATATAAACAAATAAAAAAAACCCAACTGCTAACCTTTATAAAACCACAAAAACGACCTCTAGAGGAAAAAATAGAAAAAAATAAAATAAATAAAAAAATAAAAGGCGGAGTTGACAGCATTCAATTCGTGGCACATTTGGGGATAAAATACAGGAGAGAGAGAGACTCGGCGCAGGGTGGCGGGGTGCTGATGGTCAATCGACCATCGAATCCAATTTGATCCATCGTGTATGAGGCAGGTGACTCGCACTCATTTACTTGATGAGTTTTTTTTTTTACTAATTTTTTTCCCTCTCTTTTATTTAGTTGTTGGCACGCGAGCAGCCGTTCGTCGAATTGGCTACTCCAACGAGACACAGAGAAGAGCAGTGAGAGAGAGAGAGATGGTGTGGGGAAGGGGGTACATGGGTGGTGGGAGGGAAGGAATTGAAGCCATCTGCTCGAAGGCAGGCGCGCGTCCAATCGTTCGTCGATGACCGGGTGGCGGCGCGCGGCGGCGAATGAGTGACACGGGCGAATACAATTAGGAAATTCCTCCGTTTTAAAAACACATTAATGCGGGCTTTGATTAACCTCAGCACCAAGACGCAAATGCAGATTAAAATGCTCACCAACCTGCCTAATGTTTCTCCACGGACGCCATCAGCCACGCGCCAAAACAGCCCTCCCACCTCCCGATCTGACGTCATCATCGACATTAACAAAACGACATCTACCTGTTTCTATCCTTTTCTCCTCCTCCCCAAAAAAATACAGCGAACGCGACGAAGAATCCCTCCACAGAAGAAGAAAAAAAAAAAGAAAAATAAATAAAAAAAAAGTTTCTCCAAATGGCTGCTGTTCGCCGCGCAATATTTGATTGAAGAAGGAACTCAAATTCCGTTTTATGTTGCCCAAGTGAGAGATTAGAATTGCGCATGGCTGCTTCGTCCCTTATTGCATTTGCGCGTGCGAGGGAGAGAAAGAGAGAAAGAGAAAGAGAAACGGAAGAAAAAAAAATCTCAAACAAAATAAATGCAAAACATCAATGCATTAGACAGCTTAATGGGACGGAAGGATTGGGTGCGGCCAGCACTGCACCACGCACGCGCACAAACCTTCCTAATTAAATTCCATCATTAAGACAACAAACACGTGCAAAATAATTTCACTACACGTAAAATACAAAGCAAACAAACATTTTCTCCTTTTCCGCCATTTTTTGCTTCTTTTCTATTTCGAGACCAAATTAAAATAAAAATTAAACCACGTGACATCAACGACAAAAATCGAATTAAACTGACCGATTAAAGAAAAGAAAAATAACAACATTTATCTCTCTCTCGATATTTTCTTTTTATAAACTTGACAAAACACCATTTCCATATTTGGTGGCAAATCTTCAAAAAGATGATGATGACGATCACGGGATATTTTTATCCCATCGCAGATCAACGGACTCGGCATCGCAAACAGGTTTCATCCCGCACTAGCTCGCACCCGGAGTTCTCTCGTCTCCTTCTCTCCCCCTTCTCTTATTCGGTGTCGACAGCAGGCTTGCACTGGTTGCTGCACCTGCCGAGAACGCAGCACACCAGCTGCACCACAACCAACGTCGACGAAACCCGATCGAGAGAGGGAAGAGAAAGAGGAAGGAGGGGAGTTTGCTACAGAGCAGGGAAAAGGAGGGCTCCATTCCCGCGTTCGAGGGTGTTGCCGCCTTCGAATCGCCGTTAATGTTTACAAACTCGTCACGTTGTCCAAACAAAAGGTGATTCTTCCATGTTTCAAAGCGTCATAATCAATGATATTTTTCAATTTGAATAAAAATTGAAAAATTGGCTTATTTCAACGTTTTTAAATTTCTATCTACGGAAGCCCACATGTCCCATTTCTCTTCTTTTCGCAACTTTTTTTCTATTAGAAAGAACTAAATATTTATAAGAAAATAAAATAAAATTCAATTTTTCTGCTTTTATTTTCAAATAATCGACTTTTATGATGACGACTGTAAAATGATCGAAGTTTGCGTGCGTAAACATGCTCTTCCAATATTTATTACCACTGATACCTTTTTTCTATAAAAATTCAAACATTATAAAGAAAACAACTTATGCAAATTAGAGGGTCTCCCTGTATACACACTGCATACTACACACAAAAATCCATTTCCACAAAACACTCCCTTTCTACCCCAATCCGATCCAGTATTTAAAGATAAATAAAAAAAAAAACAAATAAACATAACAAAAATAAAAAAAAAGGTGCATTTCGTGACCTAATCAATAAATTGGAATATAAGCAAACGAGGTAGGGTGATGGTGAGCTGGTTGAATAAAACCACGTGTCGTGCAAAGATTAGAGAAAGACTAGAAAAATATCGAATGAAAAGAAAAAGTAAAAAAAAAAAAAAAATGTCACTGCATAGATAATAACGCGTCTGATGAATATATCGATCCGGGTGGTGGACGACGACACAAACCTCAACTCCTACATTTATCCAATCAGAATATTTAGAATAAAAAAAAATTAAAAACAAAACAAAAAAATCAACAAGAAGAAAACAAGGCAGCTGGCGTTTGCCTCGGCGTCGCCATCAACACCAGTCCACCCCATAAGAACGTTTCCTTTGTCGGCCAAATTTAATTTGTTTCATTGCTGCTTCTTCTTTTTTCCCTCTTCGCAGCCCTCGGTCGTCATGGCAACGGAGATTGGGAGCGATTTCCCTCCCGCGTATAAGCCAGATGTCTCTCGTCACGCGGCACAAGGAGGAGGACGCAAGGCCGGAGGAGGGTGGAGGAGGGTGGAGGGAGAAGAAGAGGCAGAAAGGGACGCGCACGAAGAGACGCGAGAGGGGCTTCCTGGCAGACACCGACTCAACTTGTAACATGACCTCTACTCAGATCCCACTGAGCCCAACTGCACCAACAGACGCGCCATTCAAATCTGCGGTCGCGCAGCTGCCATCAAACCAAACAAAAATCCCCGACCGATCGACGGCTAAAACGCCACCCGCGTCCTACATTTTTCTCCCACTTCGATAAATCGATTAACGAACCCAACAACACGACAAATCAGTCGACGTAAAAACCCGTTAATAAAATAAAACTCAAAAATCAAACTCAAAAAAAAATCCAAATAAAAAAAACCCAGGGTATTTAAAAAAAAAATAAAAAAAGCTGCAAACGATATAAATTCATAGAGGGATCCACCAAACAGGGGAAGTGGTGGGGTGATTTTCCAACGAGATGGCAACAAACTGTTGCATCTGCCCTCGTCTCGTCTCACTCCCTCCTCACTCCCCCTTTCTACAATTCCCCCAGCACCACCTCGAGTGACGCCATCTTCGAATTCCAATTAGATGAGCCAAGTCGAGACTGCTAAAAATATACGGTGCATTGATTTATCCGCGTTTGGCTGTTTGGTCGGTAAAGTGGAGCGCGTTTCAATGTTAATGGGCGTCGCCCAGGCGGGGGTGGTAGCGGAATCAAACGAGACGCGCGCAGGCAGCCAACTCATCGAAGCCCCAAAACCAATTCGTTCGGTCGCAATTCGCAGGATGAGGTGGAAGCGGCGGTGGCAGTAAATGGGCCGTGGCGAGGCGGGTCATTAGGACGGCCTGATGACTGCCGAACACGCACACAAACACCACAGCGTCGCAACCAACCCCGCCGCCCCCGCACCGCACTCTTTTCCTGTTGATTTTGGCACGACAAACCTTCCTAGCAAAACTCCCACCCCCACATCCCCTTCCCCCATCTTCCTATCACAGCTACATTCACTAACTCTCTCAAAAAACCCCTCTTACACCTCCATTTTAAACCACATAAACACCGAGTCAATTCCAGACCCCAATATGCCACATCTCGGCGTTAACCCTACATTTCTCGCGCATAACTATGGAGACAAAAACGTTTGCAAAGCCCAGGCATTCAATTCGAGTGATTAGAAGCGCAGCTTAGTGAGAAATCAATATCAGAGTCGGGGTCGGAAAGAGGTGGTAGAGCGAAGGAGGCAAAGAGGAAGGGGGAGTAAGAGGTGGTGGGAGGTGGGATGGGATCCGATGAGAAGCCGTGCTTGGTGTTAGCGTTGGAATTCCTCCTCCTTCCTATTATTGGACGCGGGATGTAATTGATACCTGGGCCTGGCGTCTTCGGGCGCATTACGGCTGCTGCTTGCTGACCACACGGCTTTAATGGCCACTTGTCCTGTTTTTGCTGGCAGCTATTGCGCTCCAATAAAGCCACCTCCTGCACCAAAGTGTCCAGCAATATTGGGATCCGTGGCCCAGTAATTAGGTGGGGCTGCACATGACAGACCAGCGACAAAACACAAAGTCGTTTACCCCCACATACACACAAATGACACTTTCGACAAACTTTCCAATTTCGCTACCCGGGGATCAACTCCCGTCAAATTACACACCCGATATATGTTTTTCTTTTATATATTTATTTATTTTTTATCCCCCGCCCCCTACCCACCCCCCCCCGTATCGTCCTCCACCTACCTCTAACTAGTTTCATGTGCTGCTACCAAATAATGATGATTGGAAACGAAACCTACTAACATCAGTCTCCAATCATCATCATCATGCAAACAGGATCGCAACCCCCCTACTCCCTGATTGAAAACCTCCGCATCACTCCATTTCCGGTCCAGATGAGCAACGCACTCCCAAATGCGGAGAAGGGAATTTAAAGAATAAAAAAAAACGGTGATTTTAAATTTTTTTAATTTTTTTTTAATTTTTTTATCTCTTTCCCCAGCTCATAAAAATTAAAAAAAAATTTCTTAAAAAAGTTTTCGTATTTAAAAAGAAAAAAATTAAAGGTCGGGATATGGAAGAAGAGGGGGGGCGGACAGAAGACGACTTCCGTTTTCTTCCCACACGTGAATGTATTAATAAACACGATAGGAAAAAAGAAAAAAGCAGGTAGATACAGCGATTCATCCCCTTTTAGAGGTGGGGGAAGAAATTACTAATATGTGCAAAATCGATACTTTTTAATATGCATGCCGTGCTTAAAAGAAAGACAGAACGAGAGAGAGAGAGAAAGAGAGAGAGAGGAAGGCGCTTGTCCAACAAATCGATACCACGGCCCCATCTCCATTACGAGACAAAATCCTCCTCACACTCAACTTGTTTCTTCTTCACTCATTTCTATTCCTCGCCACAATCATCAAACGACTGCACTCGATTCGCGCCCCATTTTTGTTCCATTTAAAACATCTCTACCCAACAACATGGCCGTTTCCATCACCCTATCAACATCCACTTTAAACATTAATCCGGAAAAAATTTGTTGTTAAAAAATTAAATTTTGCTTCATTTTTTTTTATCGTTAAAAAAATTGAAATTTTTGTATCCGAAAAAAAAATTCAATAAATCGATATTACCCTGATCATAATCGATCCACATCATCCCCATCACAGCCCTCCCCCGACTCCGATTGCGCCGCCATAACCCATCACTAAAATAGACAAGACGCACTCATGGCACAAGAACGCAAGCGGGGATCAAATCCACCACGTGATCCCCATACACACATACAACAACATAGTGTGTAGCACACATACACATAGACATACACATAGAGATATAGTGAGCAATATCTCAATTTGAGCTGCCGATAGGTTAGATTTGAAGCCGGCAGACGTTCACCTGCGTTTTCGACGCAGATCGTGGCCGTACGACCGCGCCGCACAAGCACATCTGTGCCCACGGTTTTGAGAGAAGCGTGTGGTGAATGGTTGAGAGCAAGCCCCCGCGTGCGGACGTGTCCGCTGCGGCCAAGGCGACGCTGAGCTCCGGGCGAGAGTCGGGCAAGTTGCGGCCTGCGCGAATTTCAAACTGGCACTCGACAAAAGTTTACGTCCCGCCTAATAGACGGTGCTCAGGGTTAGGTGTATGGTTTGAATGGTATAGGGTTAGGAAGAGTATTTGTTTGTGGAACGGTGAATAAAAAAAAGAAGGGAGCGCAAATCGCATCGAACAAAGAAACGCGCAGCCGAACGGGGATCGCCATTGATTACAGCTGATAACCTATCAATAGTAAACGGGCGAATTTGAAGGGATTCTCCGCGGATATGGGTTGGATTTGATGTTACGGGTTCAAACGGGTATGTATGGTGTCGGCACGTGAGTAGAAATGATGCGAATGCTTACCTGAAACTGCGGCAGATCGAAGTTTTTCCAATACTGTACCATCGACTGCACATTCGCAGCCATCTTTGCCGAAGACGAATGACAACTAATTGGCCACGTGACCACGCGCTGCCAATATACTCTCCAACTACGTCACCGTTACGTAGAATTCACTCATATTTCACAGGTTTCAACCGACGATCGTTATGAAGCGCGATGTAATTTTTATTCCGACGTTTGGCTCGATGCCGTTCAAGATGAAACACGGCCTTCGTTTCGGTCCAATGTCCGACGACTGCGCACCGGTGTCGAGATTAATCCATTTCCAAGATGGCCACCACGGCGCCGAAGCGCAGTCGTTTGAACGAATGCGGCGTCTTCCGTCAACTGAGACGATCCGTCGTCCAATCCAAACCCACGCTTCAATCGAAGGACATTCTCTGCATTCACGACGATTATTTGTTCGTATGGAATGCACAAAATTCGACCGTGTTAGCGGCCAACTTGAACGACGACATCGATAAACCGCATCAGGTAAACACCCGTCGTTTGCAAACGACCGAACACGACTCAAAACGATCCCATTAATAATCTTTCTATAAATATTTCCCAATCTCCTTATTTACGATGCGTGTCGCTTACTACCTACAAACCTTTATTTTTAAACTAACCGCGCACACACACTCAAATTCACTTAAATTCAACCAATCGATCACATCGATATCGACTAAAAAATCGATTCAATCACAAAATATCGAATCACTTTTTTCTGGGGAAAAAGAAAGAGAGATTTGAAATGAAATTTATTATTATTATTACTATTATCATATATGGTGAAAAGGAAAAAAGAAAAAGACAATTTCGGTGAATTTTAATGCACAAAGACAAGAAGCGAAAAGTTCATTAAAAAGTTTTGCTTAAGCACATGGTTTAATATTCGGCGAATATTAAACTCATTTTGCTCGCAGCACCAACAAAGTCATTTCACTGATATCAGACTCAGAGTGCAAATAAATAAACGCCGCCTTCTTCCTTTATCACTCACCTCGTTAAATATTCAACTTTTCTTACTCTTGCATAAAACCCTCGCGTTAATAATTGTAGGACATTTTTAAAAAAGAGACTGATATAAGTTGACAGTAGAAAGAGCGTAGTCTGTCAAGTTAGTCGATTTGTCTAATGAGCAATCGAAGTACACTTGTTTTTAGTTGAATAATTCAAAACGTTCACTTTAGAGGCGTTGTTTGGAAAATTATCTTTGCCTCGATTAATAATTCAAGCCAACTTATAAATTTGAATTGAAGCGTAGCTTTGGCCGCGTTCTCCCTCGGGTTTCGTCCACGTCGACGTTGATTGCCAAGTTGGTGCTCTTAACTTCTTGGGCCTTACTCCACCCCTCTCGCCATCATCTTTTCGAATAATTTTATTTTGCACAATAAAAAGGCCCGTTTTCCCTCTAACAAAAGTGTCTTTCTCTGCCTTTTCTCATATTTAATTTTGCATATTAATTGATGGACGCCTCCAGCACCGAGCCGTGCTTTTTTACACCGATTTTTATTCTAAAACGGGCGCTCGAGAAACGTATGTAAATGGCAGGGCGAAGAGCCCACGTTTCATTAATGGCGACCACCGAACAACCTCTGGCCCCGGGAAAAGGCACTAGAAAAGAGGGGGAAGGGATACAGAACTCGTCTCCACGTCCCTCGATGCGTGCTCAGGATTAAACATTCATAGCACCATCGTCCTCAACTCATCCACCTTCATTTGTATTTTTTCTTTTTTCCTTCTTTTCTTTTTTTTCTTTTTGTCTATGTCACCTTAATTATCAAGCTGTGGCTCTTTGGACATGCGCACTCATGTGGTGGAGTTTAAGGGTTGTTTGTAATTTACATGTGCACACCACTGATATTTCCGCTGTGTGGTCATTCAGGTGTCGCTTCAGAGGACGCTTACTTCCTCGTGGGTATTGTTCATGTTAAAAACTAGGTCCCCTTCGTTTTGCTCGACCCCTGAATTCCTCTTGCATCGACCCTAGCAAATGGAAGACATAAAATTAATTTTTATTTCGTTGCTAGCGTCTGCCCATTAGGCACAAAAGAGACGAAATGGAAATCGGACAAAAGTGCACATATTTTTCAGACTCATATTTTTTTTCTTTCTTTTCTTTTCGATTTTTATCTTTTTTTAATTTTTTTTTTATTATTATTATTATTTTTTAAAAAGAAAATAAAAAATTGTTTTTAAATTTTGTTTATTGGTAAGTTGACGCAGATGGTGCGACACCTTCACTCTATAAATACTTAATCCGTGTCATTAGAATAAATTTAGTTTTTCTTATTTTCTTTTTGGGGATGGTACGTGACTCATCTTTTCCTTTTCACTTCAATCAGCCCGAGTTACATTTCGATTTTTTTTTTTTTAGAACTTAATTTGATTATATCGCTTTTTTTTATTTCTTTTAATGGTTTTTGCGTTTTCAGGGTATTTATAACTTAATGATGAATTTTTTCTTCAGTTTACTTTTTATATCCGTTTTTCTTTTTTTTATTTTCGGAACTGGTATTCAAAATTAGCACTGAATCAAATGTTTTACATCTGTTGTAAAGGCAAATGATGTCTGCGAATTGAAAAAAAAAAGTTATGAATTTTATCTAAATGATTTTCCTGTTTTTATTGATTTACTTTAATTACTTATTTCATTAAATCTCCTTCTGTTAACTTGGTTTTTTTCCTACTTCAATCCGAATTGTCCCATTATCATTGAGACATCAGTTTAGGCCTAACTGTGGCGCGGGATGTTTCGATCCGATGCCAATCGAGTTATCTAAGGCGCGATTCTTCGTTGACGGGAGAGAAATAGGGTTATATTTGTTGTTAGATGTTAATAATTTAGTTTATTTGTTTCAACCAACTTACTTTCGCTAGTTATTTCAAGAGGTTTAAACAAAAGAACCGACCAGATCAACCGTAACGAAACACAGCACGGCTGCCGCTGATTTTAAACTCAAATCTCAAATCAGAATGTAAACGGTTTTTCTCTCGCGCATGCGCATAATTTAAGCTTTAAATTAACAATTAATTACCTCATTGGTATTTCTTAATTATCTCCCAAAACGTTGCGGTCTGAAGTTAAACTGTACATCAAATTCGAAAATAAATAAAAATTATTTTAATCGGATTATTGTTATCGATAATATAATATCGATACAGATTAATTACTCAGATTTTGATCATTGTCAATAAACCTACAGAACAATACACGAGTCAAATTAACACAGATTAATTTGTATAATACAGAGTAAACCTAATATTTTATTTACAAACAAATTAAAATGATTAGTATCAGACGAATCGCTATCGATAATACAACATCGATACCGAATCATTACTCGTGTTTTGATTACAGCCAACGTAGATACAATAGGCGAGTCATTAACGGAGATAATATATAGGCTGAACAGCTTTACTGATAAATATTTTTCAAAATTAAAAAATGTCAACCGTTATCATTAATCCAAAACATTTTCTTCATACTTTAAAACTTGCTCTCACCTTAACTTTCCCTTAATTATTTTTTCCCCGCTCGAAAACAATTGGAAATAGTGGCCATGATGAATGGAATTAATTTCAAGAGACAAACATGATGAGGGTGGATGGTGGTGTGTGGGTTGTTATGGAATGACCATTGCCATAAACCCCGGGGCCAAACACACACACACACAACACACATATACATACATGTGATCAATTGGAAACGAGCGCGTCTTTCCTTATCTTTTCATTTCGTTTCATTTGGTAATTGCGCATTTGCATTTATGCTGATGGCATGTCCACTTTGGTCTCCCCTTCTTTTATTGTTTCTTTTTGAAAATTAAAAAAAAAAAAGATTTTTCCCGAGTGAATTTTTATTTCTGGTCGCTATGGTGTGGATTTCATTTGGTTTGGTCTCGCGTCTTTTGTGCGTCTGTCTGTCTCATTAAAGGCGCCTCGTAATTAAAAATGTTTTGTCAGCTCTTCCTCCTAATGAAATTCTCATAACGTGAACGCATTCAAAAACGCACCGAGTGTTAGTCACGTGGGCGGAGTGAGAGAGGAGAGAGAGAGAGTGTGTATGTATGTGTGGTGTGGTGTGGGGGGGTGAGTGAGAATGCAGGGTGATGGTGGTGGAGTGGGGAGTAGATGGTGTCCGCTGAGGGACGCGTCTTCTTGCCCTCGTCGACGCCGGCTAATGAAGGCGCTGATTTACTTTACGGAGCTTCCCATTGGTCGCTGCCTCTTGCCCTTAATGAGGTGTGCACAGGTAAGGCAGCTCCTCTTCTTGCAGCACGTGACGCGTTATTATATTGTGCTGGCATTCTTGACATAATTGTGGTGATTAATATTGCAAATTTATGACTCTCGGTTGCGCATGCGTCGTGGGGACTGCTCCCTTAGCTATGTGTATGCTCTTCAGCACTTTTTTGAAATATTTTTTTATTTTTATATCCGTTAGAAGACTTTAAAAATAAAATTCTCGGTTGTTTGTTTTCCGGTTCATCAGTTATTGGATGAGGAAGGGAGGTGGTGGTTGAGTTTGACCAGGTTTTAATCGGAAATCCATTTATTTTTTGTGTTGTACAGGTAAAATTGAAGCGTCCTCTGGTGAAGTGATGTGATGTAAGGAGGAGTTGGAAATTGGTGATGGTGATGGGATGGGAGAGTGTGTCCTTTTGTTTTCAAAATGGATGACCGGCATCTCATCCTCACATCGAGTTTTGGTGCGTGAGCTGTCAAGAGACGGGCAGGGAAAGGGATGTGGGGGGGAATTGTGTGCCCCGTCGTTGCAATGGCGGGCGCGGTGTGTGATTTGTGGGTCGACAGGACTCGTTCGTCTCGGCAGGTGCGGCCGGGAGGGGGGAATGGTGGTGGAGGTGGAGGAGGAGTAGGAGACGCAGCTCTCGTCTCCCTCGTCCACAAATCAACGTTGGCTATGGACGGGGTTGTTGAATCGGACGTCGGTGTCAACAGGTTCCTTCCTTGATGCTCGCTCATCGGACCATTCTTCAGTTTTCTGATGGATTTGTGAGCAGGTGTATTAATTGTAGTGAGATAAAGGCGACGCAACGTGCGTTTGTCTCGATTGATCCGGGTATGGGTGGCACTTGGCTCGAGGGGGTAGTGTGGGTTCGTGTAGGGAATGGGAATCGACTCCTTAACGAGTGGAGTGCGTCGCCATCTTCATCTTGTTGATAAAAGGGAGTAATTAGTGGGTGGCACGTGACGTGGCAGGGCAATGGGCGACGCGACGAATCGAGCCCCGAGCTGGCGCAAGTGTTGGCCGGATGACCAGCCGTGTTCGGGGTGACGTCACCCTATTAACCCCTGACCCGGGCATGAGCTGTAAGGGCGCGCCTGAGGCCGCACGCCCCCTGAGCTCGTGCCAAGGGGCATCCGTGACGGGGCAAAGGGTCATGTTGCGAACCACGCAACTCGTCACGCGACACGTCATTCGCGCCGATCGAGACGTTATCGGATTTTGCATGTTTGTATATACAATTGCTCTATCTATTTGCTTTTAAATCGTGTGCCGTACTCGTGGCCCCTCCCTTGTACAGCCGTGCCTTAATTCCGCCCTCGGCATTCGGCCCCGCATCAGCCCCGCCTGCCCAGATCGCATGAGTTTGATAAGAAATGCCAGTTGAAGCGCATGCGCCAATTCGCAGTGAAAAATAACCGCTTCCGATTCTATTAGGTTTCATATCTCTTTTTTATATTTATATTTATATATATATTTTTTTATATATTTTTATTTGTTATTTATTTATTTTTTTCTGTTTGTTATCCTTTGAACAAAGACGCGTCCTGGCCAAGTGGTTCCCGTCGCTTTCCTGCTGCGTTCCATTTTTAAATTTTTATTTATTTTATTTTACTTTTCTTTTTTTGATTTCGTTGCTCCATTTCTTTTCTCCCATTTTCTTTTTAATCCCCGAGTGGGTAAATTGAATTTGGTGTCCGAATGCAACGTCCTTGTTTATTTTTGTGTGTCGTGACGTCACTTTGATTCCCTTCGCTTATTTTTCTTCGACTCCCTTTTAAGGCATGTAATTCCTTTTTCCCTTCTTTTTTTTCCTTCTCCTTCTTCTTCTTCTTCTTTTTTTGATGATGTGCTGCCTGAGGTGGGGGTGTATGGTAGCATTGGCGTTCGTCGTGCGTTTGCTATCTCGTATGCATGCCCGGCGCTCCCCATTTGTAAAGATTGCGCCTCGCTCGCCTGATGCATCGTCCACCAGAGACTTTCCTGTCCACTGATTGAATGGGAGCTCGAGCACCAGCTTATCTAACCTCCCATCGCGCGTCCGCCGATCATCCTACATTGTATCCTCAGGCAATTAAACGAATTAAAACTGTAAATAAACCCTTTCCCCTTGCCTTTTCTATCTTGGACAACCCCTAGCCAGGTTTTGTCGTTGTTGAACAGGTTAGAATATTTTATATTTCTATGTATATGTATATATAATTAATTTTGATATTTTTAAAAAAATGTAAATATTTTTATCCCGTGGCCTAGCATGTCCCGTGACCTTACTTCCGTTATCGTGAAGAAGGCTTTTCTGCAGTGCGTCGATAAAAATGGAGGCCGAGTCCCAACTGCTTATTGATTTGCATTAACTAAGAGTGGATGCCGCCATAGCTGCGTCCTCATCATCCTCCTCCTCCTCATCGTCCTCCTCCACCTCCTCCGCATTCCTCCGCGTCCACTCCTCCCTCACCCTCTGTTCCCGAGGGACTCGCTCGAGCAGACGCTTTCGCTCCGTCGCTCCATCTGGCGGTAAAATGCGAAAAAGCAATGATGCGCGCATGCGTGTATGACTGGCGTAAAGGAGGGACCCTTCTGTGTATGCGTGTGTTAGTGGGTGGTCGGTGGTCACTTTAATCGGGTCAATCTGCTTCGTTGTTGACCCGAGGTTTGTGGCCAGTCGGTGGTCAGTAGTGCGGCATCCTCCTGTCGCCACTTTGGCCGCCCCCTTTTCTCCCGGGGGGTTTGTTTCGTCCAGGTGTTTGCAGCATCTTGCTCAGGTTTCAATAAAACGCGTCCGTGAGCTTTGTTATTTTTATGTTTTTTAATTTTCTTCTCCCTCTTCTTTGTTTTCACCTTTTTCCCACGTGTCCCTGCTCCTCAAATGACCCCTTTAAGTTAGCGGGGCGACTAGTGGTCGCGTTCCCACCGCTGCGTTTCTCGCTAATCACACAGTGCACCACCAACCGTTTTTTATTCGATGAAATGAAATTGTTTCGTGTTGTTGTTGATCATCATCACGCACGCACCTGATTAATCCTTTTGTCACCCCCCTAGACGTTGCTGCTGACCAACCCCCCCTTGGGTGCTGTGTCGAGTCTATCGTGCAACGAGGCCACTCAATCGTTAGCTGTGTGGGGTCCACGTGGAGTGACCATCGTCCACTTGCCCCGTCGATGGGGTCGTCATTCCTTACTGGATGGAGGCAAGGACACCATTCTGTGCAGGTGAGTACGGCGCGCGCGCTCTGCGGGACGCGTTAAACGGGGTGATTGACAGGCGGACACTGCGTCTGGGGAGTGGGCGCGGGCCACACGACCACGGATCGAGGTGGCATGTGATTGATAGGCGCGTCGCCGTGTCGCGTGTCTCCACCCACGAACCGTTTCGCTTCCCCCTTCTCATCCCAAACCCCCATTTGTCTCTCTTTTTTTTCACCTTTTGCGGTGCACGTCCCACACGGTCGTTCTCGGGCTAAGGATTCCGTAAATGGGCGCGACACGCTTGGCTGCCCCTCGGAATGGGCTCACGTGCAAGACAATTGATAAGTGAGCGGCGCCAATTTATAGGAATCCGCCACCAGAGGGAAGGAGTTATCTGTCAGTGCGCATACACAAACCAATGTCGACTAATGCGATGATTTACAAGGGCTTCAAGGGGGCGGCCTAATTATTCGGTGGGCGACGCGCGTGCGAGTGAAAAAGAGAGAGAGAGAGAGAGAAATGCAGGCATGTGAGGATTAAGGGGAAACGCGAAACAGGTGCACCCTCCCTCACGGTGCCCTCCCTCATCGTGCCCTTCGTATGTGGCCTCTTTGTGCGACCCTTACGATCGATCGAAAGAGGCCAACAGGTAAAGATGAGATGGACCTGATGCGAGAGTGGAGCGACGGGTTTTTCGCTTCATTAGTTGGGAGACGCGCGTGTTTCCAAATCAGTCGCAAATCGCACCTTGGCGTTTTGGCGCGAGATTTATAGTAACGCGCGCTGTCTCTCGCGGGTGCTGTTTTTGATCCGTCGCCGGACGAGGACCCGTCAAGTGCGAGGGGGTTTGAGCGTGAAATATCTGAGCGTGAAGTTGGTTTTTCGCTGCGTGAATTAGTGGCCGGGGAAATGGAGGCGAGCCACTGACGAGCCATTTTTAAAATTGGAATTAAGCCATTTGTATGATGAATGGCGGTAACCGGGGGCTTAGGCCTATTGACAAGACCGAGACACCCTCCGGCCCCTGCCGTAATTAGACCGGCGTTCGCCCGACGACGCCCCAGGGCGTGGCACGTGCTTCTATCCTTTAGCTGTCTCTTTTTCTCTTTCTGACTAAACCGCCATTTTTTTTGAGTTTGTTTTGTTTTTCAAATAAAATAATTTAAATTTATCTCTTTATTTATTTATAAATAAATAAAATTTATTTTTCAGCTTTGCAAACATAATTTATTAACCTATTATTATTTATTAATATTTGTATATTGCAGATGTGTTGCCTTAGGCGACGGCGTTCTGACCCCGGTTGGTCAAGTCGACGTGGTGAGTGTGCGATGGGTTCCAGGGTCGCCGGTTTATCTGTGCGTGTTGACCAGTGACAACCAGCTGAGGTGAGTCGAATGAGAGGACGTTATTTTGAGTGCGAAATTAATTATGGGAAGAACGACACGCCAAAACTTTTGAATTCCGGCGATATGGCGGCCATTTGTCTCGCCAATACTCATATGTTGTCATGGCGACGACATCGCGCGACGCTAATCACGAGGAGCAAAATTACCCGCCAGTGATTTAGTGGCCAGCTTCACCAGGAGGGGAGGAAGGGAGAGGGAGAGAGGGGAAAGAGTCGAGTCGAGTCGAGGGGCCAGTGCACAGACGCCGGCTTCCATGTGTGTATATGTGTGTGTGAATGCGCGTGTGGCTTGAGAGGGGGTTTCAAACATGGAAGGTGGCGGTGGAAAGGGGAAAAGAGAGAAACCTAAGCTGTTTGCTTGTTGCCAAAAGCGACCCCACACCGCCCTCGCAATTCACCGTCTAGTGGTGACGTCAGCCAACGAGGGTCATCGTCGGTCCATCGATCCAAGTCGGTTGGGCGCGCGAGTGACCAAAGGCGTGCGGAGCCATGATTTGTGCGCGTGCGACTCTTTACTGGCCCCTCCATTCATCACCCCCTCCTTTCCTCTTCTCCTGCACCACAGATGGAATAATAGAGCAGCCTAGCGATGAAAAATTAAAAATCTTCCAAATGTATTTATGGGAAATCAATGAGACGCCTGCACGGATTGGTCCCTGGATGACCCAACCATTTCTCCCATACAACCCACAACATATCATCGACCTTTTTGACTACTTGTTTTATTATTTATAATCTTGTTTATTTTTTTTTTTTTTTCTTCCTTTATTTTGATTTTTTATTTATTTATTTATTTATATATTTATTTATTTAAGGATTTACAATGTTATGGATGGCCAACAACCCACACACGTTTATTTGTTGGGTGCTGCGTCTCCTTTTCTCAGGTGCTTGGGGGATACAGCTGTGGCATTCGATTTCGGACCGACCGATCTCAAGAACCGCGACCAACAAACCGTGTTTGTTCTACGTGGCAACGGCGACGTGTATACAGTGGACGTGTCGTTGACGTCCGACAGGTGAGTCGTGAGTGGTGGATGCGTCTCGGCATTTTCTGATTTGTGGCGCCCATCAAGAGGGGAGAGAGAGAGAAGAGAGAGAGAGAAGTCGTTGTAAAACGCTCGCCTCCATAAATAATGGCGTTTGTGACGCAGAAGAATATTATCAGCTCCTCCTTCGGAGCGGGACGCAGTGTGCTGTGAAAAATAGCGTTCTTATGGAAAAAAATAATATGAATTCCTAATCCACCACTTGGAAATGGAAACAAGTTGCTGCTCCTCATGCCGTTTTCTGCGGCTGCACGAGCCGATATCAGCAACGCGGGCGACACAGATTGCGTCCCGAGATGCGCGCAACTGTTACCCCTAGCAACATGGGTCCATCCCCCCCATACACACACACTCATAACACCTAATGACAATCCTTTGACTTGTTTTTTTTCTTTTTTTCTTCTTCTCTTTAAGAATTCCCAACTTGGAAAAGTGTGTTAGTGGACCCCTCACAATGCACCCCGCGGCCGAAGACAACTACGGCGTTGAGGCGTGCGCACTTTTGTGTTTAAAATCGCAACCGCCACTAATCGTTGTTGCAACTGCGTCTGGCACTCTGTACCATTGTCTCGTGCTTCATCGACCCACCCCTGAAGATGACGTAAGCGATTTTTTATTTATTAATTTCGGGTACTTTATTTAATTAATCAATTTTTAATTGATTTTGTTTGTTTGTTGTTTTTTTCAGGCCAAAACGGAATTGGCTCTTTATGTGATCGACAGTGTCGAGTTAGAATTGTCGCTAACTACTTGTTCAGTAGACACCGGTCAGTTAGAAGAAGACGCTTTCACCTGTCCCATTCGGCTGATTTCAGGTAAAGTTGGATAACGAGCTTCTCTGCGTGCATCGCAAACCTTAACCTTTTCATTCCAGACCCCGTTTGCCCCTGGCGCTACCACTGCAGTCACGCGGCAGGTGTCCATTCAGTCGCTGTTCCATTCCTACCCAAATTGGAGGATTTTTTAACTCGGGGTGAGTTTGTAAAACCGAGTCCACCCAGTAATTAATAAATAAATACATTTTGAGAAGGGGGATTTGAGTGTGTGGTGGTGTGGTAGAGCTCTCACGCGATATCGAGCTAGATCGTGTGTCTGTTTGGGTGTGGCTCGTCTCACGTGGGCGTCTTCCATCATTTGGTTTGTTTTACAGATACCTCTACTGGTCACCTGCCTTCGTTTCGTGACCCCGAATGCGTAGTGGAGCATTTAGTTTGCACTAAACCCCTTAACTCGAGGTGAGACTAGTCGTGATCTCGCTGCCACCTCCCTTCCCTTCTCACACACCTGCTCTTACTTTACAGCCCCGTCTCACCTGTAGTTGGCGCGTGCGTCTTGGCAGCTCCTCAAACATCCCTCGTCGTACTTACGTCCGATTTTGAACTTGTTGTCGTTCCGTTATTGTAAGAAATTAATTAATTAATGAATTAATTATTGAAGATAATTTTTTTAATGGGTTAATCATTAAAAGAAATAAAAAAAATTGTAGGGCGTTGAATTCTGATGGGTCCCCGTGTCTGTTGGCGAGTTCGGACCAGTCCCGAGACGCCGGATTGGGCTCGGAGTCGAACGAGACGTTTACAACACATATTCGAAACATTTTATCTCGATCGGCGAGCCATCCATTACTCAAGTACGTTGGCTTCTTATTTGAGTGTCCCCATTCCCAGTTTTTGTTGATGTTGGTTATTTATTTTTCCCCCCTCCTGTGATTCAGGTCAGGGTCATCGAGTGACCTGTCACCTCAAGATAGTCTACAGCTCTTGGATCGGGCAATTCAGGTACTGCGGTCTGAATACGTGCAAAGATTCGAAGTGGCTCATGAAGAGTTGCAGTGCAGGTAAATGATGATAATTTATGCGGTTTCCTTGAGATTGGAATATTGAACGTGTTTGGATTTAATTTATGCATAGAATGAAGAGTTTGAAAGAATTAAATGAACAACAAGTGCGCGAATTGAAGTATGTTGAAGAGAAAAAAACGGAGTTGACTCAAAATGCTGAAATATTGGCCGAGCGCCATGAAGATGTTAGTGATAAACAAACGCAATTGATTGACAGGTTTTAAAATAGTTTGAGTTGTGAAAAATAAAAAAAAGATGGAATTGAATGACAATTTGTTTTTCTTGTTAGAGTTGAACGAGCTCTGCGTGCTATTCAGGAAAAGTTGCCCTCCATGTCTGACGCAGAACGAGCGATGCTTAAGGAACTGGAAACCATTAAGAGCACGTTGGCAACTATGAATGGGTCGTTAGATCAGGTAAGATAATTAGGTAAATTATTAATGGTGTATTAGTAATAACGTGATTTCTTTTCTAGATTAAAATGAAGCGCAAGCATATGGAAGATAAGAAAGTTCTTGGCAGAAATGCTCAAGTTAATTCTCCTGTTTTAGATGATGCGCGTAGAAGTCAATTGCAACAAGTGCTCAAAAACCAGTATTTAAAAATTTTTTTTTTAACGGTTTTGAAATATAAATAAATTTTTAATTTTTTTTTTGTTTCTTTTTTGTTTTTTCAGAGGTAAAGATTTAATCAAGCTTAAAACTAACGTTTCACAGCTGTCTTATCAACTGGGACTATTGATGTAAATGTTTTAGAATTAGAAAAAATTCGTGTAAAAAATTGATATTTTGTAATAAAAATTTGATGCGTTGTTTAAATTTGTCACCAGGTGGAAACTCCAAACAGCATAGCATAACTTTAAGCTTTAACTATGGTAGATAAGGTCATAATGTGCTGCTTCTATTTGATACTCTTTGTTTCACGTGAATATAATTTTTGAGGGGTACTTAATAAGGTTATTTTAGTATTTTTCTAAAAATTATAAATTTTGATCTCTTCCTGCTACGTTTTGTCGAGTCCTGCGACTCCTAGTCACGAATATTCTTTAATAAAACTTCATTTTCTTAACTTTTTTGTAATTATTATCCACGAATAGGAACTTTTTTAATTCCTAGCTCCATAGAGCACTGAGAACCCATTGCAACACACCACTGGGTACAGGGTCGTTAAATCTCGTCGGGGAAAAATATGCATAATTTGTTTAAAAAATTGTCACCAGACGGAAGCATGTGATAGATAGAACTGCTGATAAATTTATTTTCATGATTACAAATGAGCAGTTCGACAAAACAAAAATTCAAGAGAAATTATTACACAAAGGAGGAAGTATTATTGGAGTCCGTTGGAAATTCATGTCGAAATGCCCAAAACTCATTTGTTAATGTTCATTTGTTCATAGTACTGGAATAGCACATGATCTTGGCGGACCCTACAATTGGAAAGCAGTTTTCATACTCAGTATGTTTTTATGAATCGACGTATGACAAAAACCTAATTATTTCCCACCGGTGGTGACGGAAAACTCCCACTTGTCGTTTCCATTGCTTCTTCTTGATGAAAATCTGCAACACGTGGTCCACCTAACGAATTACGAATCATTTGATGATGAAGAACGTTAGCATCCTCGAAGGAAAACGGAGTGTTATGCCTCGGACTGAAGAAACGACTGTAGTATTTCCTTGGTGAACGGGTTCTAGCCACATGCATTTGTTCCAATACCGATGGTGCCACATATGTGAAACCCTAAAAAAAAAAAATTTTTTTAAATACAAATTTAATTTAATTTTTTTAATTTTTTTAATTTTTAACAAAATTTTTAATTTTTAAAAAATACCAGAAACACTTGATTGGCACTTTCGCTTAGTAATGAGTCATCAGGACTATCTATTGGTGGTTGTTTCGTGAATTTGGTGTCAAATTGTGACACATCATCATCACTGGTAAGAACCGGTTTATACGGTGGTTCCATTTTTCTCGCCAATACATCCGGCCAACTGACATGTTTGAAGAAATGGTGACGTTTGATAGGTGCTGCATCGTCAGGTCCACTCCCAAGACGCGAATTTGCATGGCGTTTTAGTAACTACAAGTAAAAAAAATATTAATTAATGACAAAATATAAAATAATCGTAAATTATTTAACCTTTCGAATTAAGTCTCTAGCATCTGCAGTAATAAATGGTGGCAAATTTAATTTGCCTTTTAGGATTTTATCTATTGTTTTTTTTCTACCGTCCGCCGTGAATGGAGGCTATTAAATAAAATGTTATTTATTTTTTAAAAAAGTAATAATAATAAAAATAACTCATCCAAGTAACTCACAGCGCCCGTTAACATGTCAAACATGAGTGCACCTAAACTCCACCAATCAACAGCTTTGCCATGTCCACTTCTTGTTAGTATTTCCGGTGCCCTTTAAAAACAAGTTGAAAATTAACTATCTAAATATATATGTTAATTTAAAGCTGTGGCTTATTTTTAATGCATTTTGCTGCGGTATGGATTTAATGGAGGCCATTATATTTATTTTCAATAATTTTTTAAAACAAAATTGTATTTTAAAATTAAAAATGATCATAAACAGTCATTTTTTGAATTAGAAACGGTCATTAATATTCACATTTGTTACTTACATGTATTCAATAGTACCGCAAAACGTGTGGGTCATAGTGCCTTCTTGAATTGATTCTTTACACAGCCCAAAATCCGTCAATTTTACATGGCCTTTAATTTATTTTAAAAAATAATTAAATTAGTAATTGCTTATTATTTATTTTAATTAATTTAAATACATATATATAATATATGTATTTAAAAACACCTTGAGCATCAAGTAGAACATTTTCAGGTTTTAAATCACGATAAATAATGCCCTCTGAATGTAGATGTTCCATTGCAAGCACAATTTCTGATAAATAAAAACTAGAAAGATAAAAATCGTAAAAATTAGGCCATTTCAATAAAAATAATAAATTGACAAATTTAAATTCTTACCATGCAGTATCTTCGAGAAAAATACCTTCTCGTTCCAAATGCATGAATAATTCTCCGCCACTTAAATATTCAAGTATCAAATAAAGTTTTCCACCCGTTTGAAAAGCATAAATCAAATCCACAATAAATGGATGCTAAAATTAAAAATATTTATTTATTATCTAAATTAAATTTATCAATTCAAACATACTTTGACTGCTTCTAAAATATTTCTTTCAGCTTTAGTATGTGCTGTGTCTTTTTGATTTCTTACTATAGTTGCTTTTTTTAGAACTTTCATGGCAAAAACACGGCTTGAGTCACTTCCACTTACTTTACGCACTTGGAATACCTAAAACGTAATGTCGTGAGAATAAATCGTGAGAAACGAAAGTAAAAATACGATAATTTATTACTTTTCCATATCCTCCTCGACCTAGAACATTGAGCAATTCGAAATCTTGAGGGCCAACTTTTTCTTTGCCAGGATTCACAGTCATCTCAGACAACTGAACGGCCTCGACATCTTCAGAACTGGAAAAATAATTTTTTTTCAAAACATCAGTTTTCAAAATCAGTACTCACATCAATTAAAAATATTTACTGGATGTACGAATGAATATCCGGTTCTTGATGAATCATCTCCTGGAAAAGATCATAAAATCTAATTAACTTCCTAAACGTAAGTCACATGTTACATTATTTGCTTTTTTTTTATCTTCTTTTTATTAAAACAACATATTTACATTTACAACCTGGAGACTAAAACCTCTGTCCCCAAAAAAATTAAAAAAAAAAAACAATAATAATAAAAAAATAAAAAAACAAGGCCAATTGAGGGCAACATTCCAGGTCGTGAACTATTTCACACACGTTTAACATACTAATACATTTAGATACGATAATGATTATTACGCAATACTTTACGTAAATATTTAGTTTTTTTCAATAAATTTAATCTTTCAGCATCATATTCGTATCTCGAAGCACCTTTAACCAATTTTTGTTTTACCTCTTCCACTTCAATAGTGTCATCGTCCGAGTTGTCACCGCCATCTCCATCGACGATCTCTATATGAAACACTCCACCAGCTGCAGCCATCATTTGGCAATCACATTGAAAAAGACCACTGTAATTGCGTATGGCTCAAAAATTGACCGCCATCTTCCTCGGCGCAGCACTTCAGCAGATTTGTGCAGATGCCCGCTGCACTGCCGCGACAAAACTGGAACATGAGATGACGTCAGTATGTGTGATATTTATTTATTAATTGTGATAATATAATGCAATAATAATGAAACAGGATTTTTAAATATTTAAGCAATATGACGTCATGTGGAATTTTAATTATCAGGTATTCGATCTTTTTGCATTTTATTCAAATTTTAAACTCGATATTAAGCTTATTTTTTAAATTTATTAAAGCATTTTTGCAAAATTATAAAATAAATCAGCAAAAAATATTTTAAGAATCTCATACGAATCGATGACATTTGCTATCGATTTCTCAAAGATCGTCCTAGCCTTCGTAACACACATCCGAATCTCGTAAAGCTCAAGGTTGAATAGAACTATTTAAAAAACTTACAAAGAAATTTTTAAAAATTAACTGTAATTGTTGGTAGGTATAGTAAATTATCTAATATATTTTAATTTGTTTATTTTATTAGCACATGACTTAATATTTCTAGTAAACTAAAGTTGATATTTACATCAGTGCATGGACACTTCACAAAATTCAATCGAAAATGAAACGAAAGATATTCGTAAGTACTTTAAAATACATCACAATCATTTCTCTTGCCACAAAACTATTCTTCTAGGCAAAACGGAGTCCAGTTGGTCACTTTTATCCTTTTCTTTTAATTCAAACCCCGTGTCAAGTGTAGTCAACAAAACGTGTGTTTTTATAAACTTACTCAATTATTTACGGTGAATTGAAACAAATATTAATCTTAATTTTTATTTCATTTAATTACAGCACATGCTATTTGTTTTGATCAACTGAAACCAGCAGATTGTCGACGAGAAAAATTCGGGAATGAAGCAGTAATTTGCGCATTTTCTCCGGACGAATCCTGTTTAGCGTGGTCATGCGGAAATCGACAAGTCGTCATAATTCCTTGGGACAAAAAACAATTGCGATTGTAAATTACATTTATTACCCACTAATAGTTTTATGGTCACAAGTTTTATACTTATTTTAACCTTGAGTATGTTTTTATTTCCACAGAAAGAAAACAAATGATCGTTTAGATTGGAATCAATCTTCTATCGTTGTTGATAATAATTACTCAGTATGGGCGCTCGCTTTTGGTTCGACAGAAATTCAAAGAGAAAAAAATCGTTGGACCCATTTGAAGTTTTGTTGCAGTCTTATTCTAGCTACAGGATTAAGTAATGGTCGAATACGAATATGGGATGTAGCCACAGGTTGTGTAAATAATGAAATTTTAATTTGTTTATTTAAATTTCAATTTTATTTTTAAAATAAACAGGAAAGTTGCTCAACGAAGTGATGGATCATCGTGGAATAGTTGCTCATTTAAGTTTTGCGCCGGATGGAAGTTTAAGATTAGTTTCAGCATCAAATGATACAACACTTAAAATATGGGAACTTATGGATGAAGGAAATTTAGTTGCAACTTTAAATGGACATCCAAAATGGGTGTCAGCTTGCGCCTGGTCATCGGATTCGCGAATGTTAGCGAGTGTTGGTGGTGGCAAATCGGTAAAATAAATAAATAAACAATTTTAAATCGGTGATAATAAAATATAAAATTTAATTAACTTTCAATTATTTATAGGTTTTTTTATGGGACATGACTAAATATAAATTATTAAGCCGTTTATCTGGTCACTTACACGATGTAGTTTCCTGTGATTTTTCTCCTGATGGTGCTTTATTAGCTACAGCTTCCTGGGACACGCGAATTTTTCTGTGGGATGTTTATTTCGGTCATGTTGTTCGTTCGTTTGGGTATTTATAATTGAAAAGAAACATTGATGGCTTATAAAGAAAATTTATATTCAATTTTAGACATTTACATCCTCCTCCTCGTCCTATATTTGCTAGTGGTGCTAATGGTAAATGGATCCGATCCGTTGCTTTTTCTCCATTTGGAACACATATAGCTTCCGTTGCTGATGATGGGTAAATAAAAATATGAAAATAAATTACTTTTGCATAATTTTTAATGATTTTATTGCTTTTTATTTAAAGTTTGGTTCGTATTTGGAATATTTTCGACGAGAGTACGCCAGAAACAGTTGGTGTTGTAAATGATGCTATTTGTTGTTGTTTCTCTCCTTCCGGTTCTGTTTTGGCCATCGGGTGAGTGCAATAAGTGATAATATGTTGGAATCTATATAACTCTTTTTGAATTTTTGTTATTTTCTAGTCAGAAACAAGGAATTGTTAGTTTATGGTCAGTCCCTGCTCGTGTTTCGAGTCTGCAGCATTTATGCCGCTTAGTTTTGAACCAACATGTGAAATGGTCAGGTTTAACTCGACTTAAAATGCCTTCACGAATTCAAACATACCTCAGGTACGAATTGTAAGGAAAAAGCGCTTCCCTCATTATACAAACAATAATGCAAATATTGTAAACCAAAACATTATTTAATAACATATCATATATATATATATATTATATTATATAACTTTTATTCAATTTTTTTTTGTATAATAAAAAATTATTAAAAATTAATAACAAAAATGATGAATTTTTCCTTATTTCTTATAAACATTTTTCTATATATATTTATGAAACTTGAAAATGCGATTTGTCATTTGTATACGTGTTAAAATGTGAACTTATAACATCAATCATCGTCATCATCATCAGCTCCTTTCTTTAACATTCCTATATTTCTCGCAATACGTTTACATTTAGCAATAACTTCTTCTTGCACCAAATTAAACGCCATTGCAATGATAGCGAGGCCAAGAACCAGATAAAAGCAGCAGATGATCAGTTTCGCTTGACCTGCTACCGTATCCGTATCGAAGGTGGTGCCTGGAACTAAATCACCAAAGCCGATCGTACTCAGCGTGATGAAGCAGAAATAGGCTCCGTTAAGAGGCGTCCATCCTTCCCAAAGAGTGAAAATTGTAGCACCGATTCCGATATAACTCGAAACGATGGTCATAACAAGCCAAATTGGAACTCTTTGCACTGTCATTTGCTCGTCGTTCACTGCTATTTCATCCTTTTCTTCCTTGCCTATATATGAACAACCTTCGATTTGACCGTCGGTTCCTGACCCTTTTTTCATCTGCCGGTTTCGTTGTTGTCCGAGGCATAAAACACAGCAGACTTTTGCATATGCAAATTTGAAAGCTTGTGCGAAAAAGTCACCAATGTTGGTCAAACAGAGAAGCATTAAAGGAATTCCAAACACTGCATATAACATGGTGACCACTTTGCCTTTTTCTGTTTTAGGTGAAATGTTGCCATAACCTGTATACATATATGTATAAAGAAAGAAGAATTTTAGTTTATTAATTATTCAGGAGGTAAAAGATGTTGATGGATAGAAAACCACGCCTACTAATGAAATGGAATTGGACTATAAAAAGATTAGCACGCGCATTTTGACACGCAAAACCAATTAGCAAGTAATTTGTCTTCTTATTTGCGACTGTTTATTGATTAAACAATAACATCAATTGTCTGTAATGAATGTTTCATTTATTTTTCTCATTTTTCACTCTTATTTTTTATTAAATATTTTCATTTATATTTTACATATTTTAGATTTATTAATATTTATATTAAATTAGTAATATTATTTATGGATAACTTTGAATAATATATTATAAACAAATAAAATTAATTTTGTTTAATATAAAATTAAGTGTTTAAGCAGTTTAGTTTTCAAATGTAAAAATAGGATTTTTAAAGACGAAATACATGTTTTCGCTTGTTTTGATTTATGTATTAATAATTTATTCGCAAAATGGAATAGAAAATTAATGAATGTGCTTATGTGAGTACTTACTCTTATTATCGCTGTTAGAAAATAGGACTTTCCTAATATTTTTTCTTTTTAAATAAATTAAAAAGAACATAATTTTAATTCAATTATTAATTTTTAAACTTACAAAAAAAAAATAAAATCAATAAATAGAACCAAATGAACAGGAAATCATATGAAGCTTATAAACAAGGGCCCCGAAGCACTAAGGGTCTTCCAGCTCCAGATATTGAATTTAAAAAACAAATTATATTTACATTTTATAAAAATAATTAAATTATTAAAACTAAATTTGTAATAATATAAAAAATTTGAATATTTTTACATTAAGCGGTTTCCTTAGGGCCTCTGAGACCCTAAATCCTGCTGTAGTAAAAGATTTTCACCAAAACATACAATAAGGTATATAAAAAACTCACCAATCGTTGTAATAACAGTGACAGAATAGAGCAATGCACCTGAAAAAGACCACTGTTTATCACTGCTTTCCAAATCTTTTCCATCGTATCCATCGTTTTTTACAGCTTCAAGTATTTGCTGCTCGAATTCACGCAGTCGTTCATTGGCTTCCAGCGTCCAATTCTTTCGGTAGAGGACATTGAGCGTCTCAGTATAGTGCCACAAGTCTTCGACACAACTCTGCCTCTTGCTGTGTATCAGGCGTCGTCCACTCATTTCATGGTCTGCTTCCAACGCCTTGAAAGTGAGGGCACCGACCACTACATAGGCCACCACCAGCGACACGAGACCAACGTGTGAAAAAAGACGAGCTAGAAAAATCCCAAGACATGATTTGCATTTTACACGTCTCATCTTTGACGACTTCATCGACTAAAGTAATCTCGAGGAAAAAAAAAGAAAAGAAAAAGGTAAAGAATGGAAAAAAATAAAGATGTCATAGAGGATAACAAAACCCGACATCTCATAGCACCTCCTTTGGGCGCGGCATCTTTCAAACCAATCAAATGTGATCTTTAATAGATCTCAAGAGTATTTACTTTAATATATTTAAATTATTTATTATTTAAAAAAAAAATTATTCTGATTTTTTTGTAAAGGTAAATGTTTAAATGTTTAAAAATTGAAAATAATTTTCCTTTGTTTGAGATTTTTTTCAAATATATATTTTTTTTATCCTCCTTAAGGTTAAAAATGTTCAGAGAAAAAAGAAAAAATCAATTGTGGGCATTACTTCAAGGTCAATGAACCCGTTGATATGATTGACAAAAATGTGATTTGTTTGGGGTGTATCGATTTTGACACGTCGCTATGGCAACGGGACCGAGCTACAAGGCAGTGGCAGTGGTCACCTGGTGCCACGTTTAGTTCCCGAGATCGATCAGGGAATGGGTTTGCATCTTCCACGCCTTCATCTCCATGTTTTGCGCCTCTTTTAAACATGAATGACGCGCCTGCGCCATGATGAAATACTGCGTTTTCATCCGCAACCTCAGTTCATTTTTTTTGCACTGATCCGAAATTTTGTAAAGCTAAAATCTCCCCATAATTGGGACAAAATCACCAATAATTCGTCCATTTTTTTAATTTTCATACATTTGCTAGAAATTTGAAAAGTGGAAAACAAACACATGAAAAAAGAAATAAAAAATGAAAAATTATAATTTCTTTCTTGTTTTTTTTTTTTAAATGGTAAAGAGAAAAAATGGTGAAGAAATTAAATAAAAAACAACATGGAGTAGATGTAAAACACAACTTTTTTTCTTTTTATCCCTTTTTCGTAAACAGGAAAGAAAAAAAATCATCGTAAGTTAACCTTTTCCGCATTATAATAGTAATAATAATATTGTAAATAACAAATATTTTCTTATGTACAAATACACTACAATTATGATAACAAAGTATTTGGGAGATTTGGAAAAACCAAAAAAAAATTGGTAAAAAAAATTCTTAGAAAAAAAAATTTAAAACAATTAAATTATAAATTCCAGTAAACATTTATACAGTATTTTTTATAATAAAAATTGAAACAACCAACAAAAATAAAAAAAAAATAAAAAAAATCGATCAATAAAAATTTGCAATTTGAGTAATGCGGAAAAGTCACACGTTGATTTCATTTTATATTGAGCAACTAAATAATTCGCACCCACTTTTTTGTATATTTTTTTGTGTGTTTTCATTTTCCTTTTTTTTTTTAATATTTTTTCTTTTTACTTTTTCTTAATCTTTGGTTTTCATCCGATGGAAAAAACATGATTAGCTGCACTACTAGGAAACCGTGGAAGGAGCTGGAGTTGATTTTTGCCTTTCATTAACGTTTTTTTCTTTGTTTCTTTCTTTTTTATCGTTTAATTATATGTCATTTCTTTTTTTTTGGTCTTAAGTAATGTTTTAAAATTATTAATCGTCATCATCGTCTCGATCCTTAAGGATGCCAATACGAGTGCCACAAGAACGCACTTTGTGGATCACCTCTTCCTGCATCAGATTGAAGCACATTGCGATCAGAGCCATTCCTACCAAAACGTAGAGCGAACACAGCACCAATTTGACTTGTGATTCCTCATCCGACGATATGGTGTCTCCCGGCACCAAATCGCCGAATCCGATGGTGGTGAGGGTGACGAAGCAAAAGTAAGATCCGTCGAGAAAACTCCACTGCTCCCACTCAGAAAATAGCCAACCACCGCCGCAGATGTAGAGTACCAGAATCAGCAAACATAAAGTGATGGGTACAGTTACATGCGATTTCGTTTCGTATTCGTCATCGTCCAAAACAGCTTCGGGAATCGCTTCGATGCGCACTTCGTCTTCCGGTGGAAGACGCAACTTCTCCTTGCACGCGGCTCCGTCGCCACTCACCGCATTGGCCGCCTTGGGCGAGTTGTGCGCTACGATATGCCGGGCTCGATACCCCTCACCCGGCATGTGACGTCTTTGACGTATAGCTGATGAGTCCTGGACGGCGCAACGACATAAACGCGCGTACACATACTTGAACATTTTGGCCAACACGTCACCGATGTTGGTCAGATATAGCAACATGAGGGGAATTCTAAGATGTAATTAGTTTGTTTTAATTAAGTTTTTAATTATTTTTTTATGTTTTACTTACCCCAAAATGGCATAGACTATAGTGACGATTCTTCCTTCGTCTGTTCTTGGTGCAATATTTCCATAACCTTTAGAAAATAAAAATATAAATAAATAAATAAAAGAGAAAGAAAAAAAGCATTCAATTTATAAAATTTATGAAGCTGAAAAAGATTTAGTTACGGAGAAGATAAAATATATATTGAAACGGTTGGTTTGAGGCAATTTTGAATGCTAGTTATTAGAATAAATATGTAATTGATGTTATTAAAATTGAAGCTTTAGTTTAAAGATGGAATGATTCGTTTGTGTAAACCACAAGTTGAACATTTTAAATTAAAATTCAAACTCGCAGCTTAGCATCATTTCATTCATTGGTACATTTTGCTTAAAACATTTTCCAAATAGTTTCAATTGCGAGATAATTAATTAATTAATAATTAATTAAAGAATTCAATTTTACGAATCAAAAATTATTAACAAGAAAATTGTTCGAGTAAACAATAACTCCGCAGCTTTCAAGATGGCCGACAATACTCAGACGTTTAATAATCATCAATATTTAATTTTATAAATGAAAAGTTATTATTATTTTTCTAAAACAAAAAGAAAATTATTTCCAAGAATGTTCGCTGATTCATAAATTTTTATAAGCTTAAATATAATTCAAGATGGCTGAAAATAGTGACACAAGATGTTTCATAATCGAAGTATATGATGTCACTTGTCCATACACGCAGGGAGTCGGCTTGGGGTTTTGTGTCGACCTTTGACCTAGCGCAATTGGTTTTGGAAGGAGAAACAGGAGTCAGAAACAGAATGGGAAAAGGGGAACGGAGCAGAACAGAGCAAAGTGGTGATTGGATTCTGGCAGCGACGGACTTTTGATTTCCCGAGAGAGGCAACGCGTCATGGCAACAAATAATAATAATCTATTTGACTCATTTCGGATTCGACAAAATAGTCGACGAGAAAAGAGACAAGTGTATAAAACCTAGTGTTTTCCTTTGGGCTACCATTGATCGACGACTGGTAGATATACAGTAAGAAAGGTGGCAAAGGAGGAACCATTTCCGCCCTTAAGACAACTTAATGAAAACTTGAATTATTCATCAACATCGTTTCAAGTCCACTCCATTTTTTTTTATTAAATGAAAAAAAAATTTAAAATTTTTAAAAATATTTATAAATATTTATAAATACACAAAAATATATTCATATAACCCAAATAAATATATATATGTTTTTTAAAACCAATTTTTCATTTTTATTTATTAATATATTTATATATATATATATATATATCTTTTTTCAATATTGTATCGTAAAATAAAAGTGAGAGGAAACACCTCGTACAATTTTTTCTTTATATTTTCACCCCTTCATTTTTGCTCGAGTAGTGGGTAAGCGACCCGACGAGTAAAAGGTGTATCGATCCACACGAGGAAACGAACGAAGGAAGAAGACAGAAAACAGAAAGAACGCTAGTTGCACGTGAGCAAACTGGAGATGGACAAGCGCGATGAAATTCAGGCGAGATCGACGCCCGCCAATGCAAATCATAGTAAACCGATTGTTGGCGAGAAAATAGAAAAAGCAACGATAATTGACTAATTTCACAGTATAGGAAGCAAAACGAGCGAGATATTGTGAAAAGGGCAGAGAATGGTTGATGGATTAATTGCGTCAGGGGCTCCCCCCGGTTGATGGAACCAGCGCCGCCATTGATTGCTCGTTTCAGGGCGAGGAACATTTTGAAAAACCACGAAAACACAAAGAAATAAACGCGACGCCCTAACCGAAATTTCCCATTTCCTACTTAGACCTAATTCGAAAAGAAGCAAGAGCTGGACTTTGGAAGAAAAAAAAATAAATTTTAACAAAATCTGCCCACTTTTGAACGGTCTGAGGTGAAAGGTAAATGGCCTTGAGAGGCAAGAAATGCCCTATAACCCCAGATTTTTTTTTGGTAATGTACCCGAATGTGAATCGTTGGCTCCCCATGTGTCTTTGCCATCACACGGATGGACATGTGCCAAAAGGAATTAAATGGGGGGAAAAAAGAGGGAAGGTTTCTTACCAATGGTGGTGATGATGGTGAGGGAATAGAGGAAGGCGCTCGATAACGACCACTGTTTGGTCTTGGAGCCGTCTTTTCCATCGAAGCCATCTTTGACTGCTTTGATCACTTGCTTCTGGAATTCGATCATCTCTTGCGACACTCTCCTCGTCCAGTTGGCCTTGTAGAGAATGTTGAGCTCGTTTGTGATGTCCCATAATTTCTGAATGGCTTTCTCTCGTTTCTCTTTCACTTCGGTCGCCGTGTCTGGGTTGTGATTCTCCTCCAACTTTTGGAAGACCAGGGCTCCGATCATGGCGTAGCCCACAACTAACGCACACAGACCCACGTGCGAGAACATGAAGGCCGTGAAACGACGGCAACATGTCTTGCATCGTGCACCCGCCGTCTTCTTACGCGTCTGGTTGTAGCGGTAGCTGGAGCGCGACGAACCACGTTTGCGCTCGGACGCCATGGCGGCGGGCGCTCGGACGAGGGACTCGTCCGGCCACGCCACTCCTGCACCCACAGCCACACCGCTACGAGGTTCCTACGCCGCCTCGAACGAGTCTAGCGGCCACGAGACTCCACGCCGACCGGTGCTGGGCAATGCACGCTCAACGCCACATGGAAAAAATGAGAGCTGCAGGGAAAAGACGCAGACGCCCACTCATGCATCCATCATGGCCGACTAACTAAGAAAGCAACAGACAGAGGGCTCTAAAACTCTATTCGAATCTCAGGTATAATAAAGAGGAAATAAGTGGAATAGAGAAATGTAACTCACCTGTGCCGCGCGCGCGACTGGATCAGGAAAATGGAGGATGGAACCGGGTTAGGAAAATGGTGGAGGTGATGTAGTGGGGAGAGGAAAGCGGAAAATTGGTTTCGTTGTTTTCTGGAGGGGTGAATTGGTTTATGTGGGTTCAAATAATAGGAAATGATTTTTGAAATGATAAATTAAAGATGTGAAATGAAAATTACGACGTGGAAATACGTGGAAAACTCAAAGACCGAGATTCAACGATGAGGAGATGCTCGGGATGAGGGAAGATGGTCGTCATGGTTACGTGGCATGCGATTTAATGCTAGATGGAGCCACTAGTGGAGATGACAACCACTCGGCTTTGTCACGTGATTTCGATCGAAGTTAATGTTTGAAAAAGAGAAATTTGTGTTTAAAAAAAAGAAAATAAAGAAATAAAAATAATTTACGAGTGATTTAAAGAATTGATAAAATAAAACCGATAAATAAGTCACGCAAAGTATGGAAATACGATAATATTAAAACATTTATTGATACTTAGCTGCCCCGCAGCAAAACAGTAAACAAAAAATCAACATTTTAAAATTTTTTAAATTTTATTATAATTTTTAAAAATATCTATTTCAATTATTTAATAAAATAACGAAGGCACTAAAAGAGATCTAAATCAACCTCGAGTATTTCTTACAAACGATGACCATCGATGACGATGTTGCACTGAATAATTTAAAAAACAAAAACAAGTGACAAAGTTAATAATTAACAAATGATGCGTATGGAAAGAAGAGCAGAAACCAACACCAAAACCGTCAGAAAACTTGCCGATGTTTTACCTGGACTACCTCGACTAATTCGACAGTTTTCGAACTTGCTAAAATCCACATTGGCCACAGCACAATAATGATAACGTTGACATTCGTAATCGCATTCACTCGGTGATTGATAACTCACAGTGTTGTATAAATAATATCGATCAAACAAACTTCTATTTGCATTACTGTTTTTAAACTGAGCTGCCAATTTATGAAGCGATAAAGGAGTTATATCGCCTTCAAGCTCAAACGAATTACGAGCCGAGTATTCTAATGACCACAAGTTATCGGTGCTGTTGAGGTTGAAGTAATGTTGCTCGTAGTCTGTGATCTGCAAGGAAATATGGAGTATGAGAAAGAAGGATCGATTAGATTGAATTTTGCAAGGGATGAGGCAAAGTTGGAATCAACTTACGCCCATAAGAGCGACTTACTTGGCCCGTGGCTTTGTTGTAATAAATTTTGCGCACACCAGGGTTGTTTGGACCCACTTGAGAGAGGGTTGTGTTCCATGGAGTGACCGAAGGTGCGATGAGAATGTAGGACACGGGACAGCCTAAAATTTAGCAATAAAGTTAATGTGTTAATTGGAAATTAAATGATTTATTTACCTAATGGTGAATAAATAACGCGAAAAGTGTCGCTGTGTTGATGAGCAAAGAATTGCGCGATGATTACGTCACTGTAATCATTTACGATTTCTATGTATCGTTTGTTGTATTGATCGTGAAACCATTGAAAACCACCTTCACAGATGTGACGTTCGAAAATACCCGGAGGCACGTGAGATGTTAAATACGCCTTTATTTATTATTTAAATTGAAAAATTAAAAAATTAAAAAATAGAAAAATTAAAAAATTAAAAAATTGAAAAATTAAAGAATTAATTTTCTTTTTAAAAAATTTAATTACACTAAAAATCAATATGAGCCTACCTTTTTCCCTTGCGATCGAGCAGCTTTTAAAACCGATTCTAACCATTTAAACTGACCACCCGGATCTGCGTCTCGAACATCACATAACGGGTTCTTTTTATAGTATAAAACAGTATTAAGCACAACCATTTTAACACGACTTGGCAAATCAACTGAATAAAAACCACCTGATGATTCACAAACAAAAAAAAACAATCGATAATAGAAAAAATGTATCAAATAACAAAATAAAAATTATTTTACCATTTGTAAAACGAACTCTATCATCTCCAAGCCACTGTCCCCACAATTCACTAATACGCGTGTACAAATCCGATTTATTTGCCGGCATTTTGTGTGTCGGATAGTAATCATGGTTACCGAGAACTATATATATAATTTTTATTCTTATTTATATTTTTTTTATTTATATTGATGCGTGTTTCAGGGTTAATGTACTCACCAGGTATGAGTGGTACTCGGGGAAAAGCATTCTGTAAAGTTTCGGTTAAGTTTTTAATAAGATCAAACACCATATTTTCATCGAAAAAAGCATCTCCAACATGTGCTTTGTCATCGCTATGGAAATGGTTTATTTAGAAACATAATAAAAAAACTTAGTTATGCATGGAGATAAAAAACATTTTAAAAAATCGATAAGTGCATTAAGTACCCAGTCCATAAAATAAAGTCCGGTTCTAATCCATTACTGAACGTCTTCATCGCTTTTACTGATTCTTCTACTAAAATATATGGAGAATCGCACTTATAGTTTCCATATCGATTCAATTGTTTATCTTCGATTGAATTAGTTCTCCAGCACATAGCATTGGGATCGCCATTTGTACTGTAATTCACCTACATAAATAGAAAGTGTAATAAAAACTATGGCATGTTTTCTTGCTAAATTTAACTCAATTAACACCTACGTCTAAATGAAAGTCGGTCACATGCCAAAAAAATCCTAAAGAGTGTGAAAATGATGTAAAAAGGTGAGAAAAAGTGGAAAGAAAGTGAGAGGTGTTTGTTCCACTTACCATTAAGTGCATCTGCCAATTGTCCGGTTGTAAAGAGTACGAAAAACGAAGCAATGCATCCTGCACTTGCCATTGTGGACATTCGATCAATGCAAGCTGTGCGCGATCCTTTTATAAAGCTCTATGACGACACATCTCTTGAGCGCCACCTGTATTACAAGAAACACGTGCTGTCGTAGTTTTGAATACATTATTCCCAACGGCTCTACCCCTTCCTTCGTTAGTATTAGCGTTTCCGAAAGAGTTTTTGGGCTTCCCATTTCCGCTGCTGAAGGCAGTTGTACGTGATATAGACGGACTGTTGGGATTTCCAATGAGTCAGAGCGAAGCTATTACCTCGTTTTGAAATATTTTTTATCTCGTTTAACTAATGTTTAAGTTATCAGTTATGCAAAAATGTGAGGTGAATGTAAGGTAACGTCTTTAGTTTGTTTTTTTATTTATTTCGAAATGCTTGTAGATGTTTTGTAATTAGATTTTTTGCGTTGTTTGAAAATTTCAACGTTTTTTTCCGTCGAATTTGATGAAAAGAACGGATTTGGCCGCAATCCAAATGCCGATTGTAAGTTGAAATTGTGTTAAATTATCAAGATGTTCTTTCGAAATAAATAAATATCGTAAATTAATGAGTTTGTATCAAGTAAACAGAAATGATAAAAAGATGACGTCCGACTTTCTGTACTTATCGTGATAAATGACGTGTGACAAAATCAACAAAATATTTATTTATATAATTTTCCAAACATTTGACACTGAAACGTCAAAAGAAATATATGAATCTTCATTTTCTTCATTTTTTATTTTCTTAAAAGATGATATAATAAGCCATAACCTTAATTTTCTCACAAGGAAGTTGAAAAATCAATTAAATTCAAAAAAAAAATCCACCAAATTTGTCTAAATAAAAAAGTAAATTTTTATTGCATTTCAAAAATTCGTACAAAAACACATCAACGACTTCTTTTACGATCATTTGGTTGATTCAATTCTTCAACCATAACCGGTAAATAACTCGCATCACGCATTTGTTCTGGATGCGGCCGCCATGTTAATGGAGCCCTAGCGGACAAACCCTGTTCTGTAGTTGTATATTCCTCCACTGGTAATCGAGTCATTGGCATTTCATCCGACATTTTTCTACCCATTTCCCGAACATCTAACTCGCCAACAGCTTCAGTTACTCGAATATACTCATCATCGTACGCAGATCTGGCAGGAATTGCGTTATAACTTTCAAATCCTCTTCTCACTTGTGGCGATCGTGACATTTCGTACGCGCCACCTCTTAGTGGTTGCTCTAAACTCTCTCTAACACCTGTGTAATCATCGTTCAAAGAAGTCCTTTCTTCCGCGCCACTGCCCTCATCTTCTCGATTACATCCAACTGTCCAATCCCGACTTCTTTCTTCGATATTTTCTACACCTGAAAAAGCTCCGTCTTTTGTAAAACCACTGGTAACAGGTGCATGAATTGGCCTTGGAATGAGGTTTTCATCACATTCTTCCGGTTCCTGAAATGTTTTTTCAAAGAAAGAGTTACGTTTTACTGTAACAATTTATTTACGATGTGTACAAAACTGTAAACCAGACATATTTAACTTTACTCGTATCATTCGACTCCAATGTTGTAATTTGAGCATTAAATCAGACATAAGTTTGAATTAATTGTTTTCTTAATAAATAAAATCTTTAACTTTTTGAATAATTTAATATCTTATTATTTCACTCTCATTTAATCCTTCAAGTACCAATTTTTTGGATCAACGCAGTTCCTCGCGGTTGTGATATTTATCACCTCAATTTATTTCGAAAACAAAAGCACCGTTACACGTTTCCCCAAATTACCACCAGAAGCCCTCACAATTTGAAATTTCACTCATATTAAACAACATAAATAACCAAAGAAAAATTTATATTTACATTACGTGGGGTGGAACATTTATAAATAAGACAAATAAATCAACTTGTATTTACCACTGCTGCTGAAGGAGCCCTTATTTTGGGTCGTTGAATGTTTCCTTCACTGCCTGAACGAGTCTCGCGAGACGCAGCAGCTCTCGGACATGGAAGACTACTAAAACGATCTTCAGCCAATTGCTGATTATCCTGAAAATAATAACGTATTAAAACCGATTATAACGCAATTCAGCAACCAAATTAACTTATGATTGATTAATCGTTACATTTTAACGTCAAATTGCTTGTGAAGTCATCAATAATTGACGTCAGAGGTCAAAATGTGCTCTTTTGCACACGTCAGTATCATATTTTCATGTCAAATAACCATCTAGCAAATTAATTTAACAAATTACATTCGCCAACGATATATTAACGAAATATTTGACAATAAAATACCATATTATACTTCATCAAGGCCTGCAAATACTTGGACAAACTGACGTTGCAACAAGTTGATAAATAACTGTCATAATGTAAATATTTCATATTTCATATAAAATTTAATTGACGTCAATATGGAAAATCAATAGTCATCAGGTATTGGGGTATATAAATAATGTATTTAAATACCGGATCATTGATTGTGAGGAAAAAGTTAGCAGCTGGTTCTCGTTTGGGTGAGCCAGTTTGTATATGCAATAAGATGATGGTGACGAGTATGCGATCTGTCGGCGTGTTGCGGTAAGCTGTATCCCTGAGTGCATTCAAGTATCGGAGTGGATTTGCGGCTAATCGCCGTTCTTCCTCCTGTTCCAACACTGTTGGATACATTTTGAAAGGTACATCAGGGTGTCGACGCGTGAATTTGAGCGAGAGTCGTCCGGGTAGTTGATGACCGACTTGGAAATAGAATTCACCCGCCGCCATTGAATCAACCGGTTTACACAGATGAACCAGAATGTGATTCTTTGTCCGAATTGGAAGACCCTTTAATGAAATTTGAATAAATTTTTATAGTTTATTATTGAGAAATTTTTAAAAAAGACACAAGATGCATATTTTTGTGTTAAAACGTAAAAATAACAGCGATTCTAGTGGCAGATATTTGAAATATAAATAAGTTTCAGTTTCGATATTTGAAATTTTTAGTTATTTAAGAATTTTAATGAAAATTAATCCATTTATCATGCTCATAACCCGAGAAAAGATGATGATATCAGTGTTATATTGTAAAATATCATTCTTATCAATAAATAATCAATAAAACCACAAAAAATTCAACTTATGCAATAATTACCTTTTTAATCTATAAAACACGATTGTTAATATTATTATTACAAGTTATCTGCATAGTAATTAAGATTACTTAAAGATACAACGTGCCACTCAAATCTAACAGCAATAAATCATAAAATAAATCGACAGTTAAAAAGGAAATGAAAAATCCGGACTTTGGATTTAATATAATTTGATTTATACAACAAACTTCACCTTAATTTTAAAACCCCTTTGACCTAAATCGATTTCAAACACATTAAAACGAATCTGAGACGTTTGCACAAAAACTTGAACTTTAAAAGTCTTTGAACTCATTGACTCGTTAGGTCAGGAGGCCACTTTTCTCCACCATTTATCAGATCCACTACTTTCTTAAATAAAATTCACTTTAAATTTTCAACTTTAAATTCCAAACAAAGCTCCTTTAACCTTTTTTCTTCAAATACGACACACCTCTCTATTATTCCATCACTTTATTATACAACACATTTCCCCGTGTCATTACAAACCATTAATTTAACACCGCATAAAATTATGTTTAAAATGTTTTTCTGTTTTTAATTATTCTCTTCCGTCTGATTTCTAGTGAATTTTGATAACAAATTCCAACTGGGATTTATTATCTCTTCTAATAATTAGTAATAATTTATAAATAGCAAGAAAATATATCAAATTTTTATCCAAACTTAAAGTTTAATGCACTTTAATAAAAAAAGTATGACTCATGTTACCAATCGTGTTAATCTACGTAGCAACTCGACCGTTGGCACGACCCATCCCTCTTTGAATCGAAAGCTACTGCCTCGATATTCCCCATCATGGAGTCGTTGCAAGTCCATATTGGTCCACTGGCAATAATCGGGTCCATAAAACGGTTCGAAATAGGCGCTCCACCAAATGCCACTATCCATACTGCGCATGCTCTAAACACAACAAAAACAAAAACAACATTACTACATTGACCTTGATAGACTTGACTCTCTCTCTCTCGTTGGTTGCTCGTCCTTGGAAGCTAACACAAATCACGTGATCTTGACCAGTAACAGGTGCTAGGTAAATACGAGACGCTTACCACTTGTTTTCGGTGTTTGTTTAGTGTCAGAGCACCACTTGAAACGAGAAATTACAGCGGGAAGGTAGAAAACATCAAGATTACGGTACTTCACCTTCCCTTGTCTCGACCATTAAAATGGCAACTGAAAGTAAACACGTGGCGGATGTGACATCATCGCGCTTCGCTGGTTGGTTGGAGTGTCCGTCAACGAGGAAGTTTGACGGGAAGAAGGGGGAAAGTTTTTTTAATTAGATAGATATGTAGATATGTCAGATAAAATAAATATATCGCATTAGTGTCAAACACTAGAAGCTTTAATATTTTAATAACAGTTCCATTACGATGGAGGATCGTGAGGCTGTGCAGAGTGTTCTGTCAGAGCTTCGGACGCTGCTCACCGACAGGGGGGTGTGGTTGTTTCTTGGGGAGAGGTGGGTGTCATCTTTGCCAGTTGAAGAGAGTTCCTGGTGGGAGTTTCTTAAAGATCACTTGAATGATACGAAGGTAATGTTATTTTTTGAAAGAATTTTTATTTTATTTTTGTTTTATTTTTATTTTGTTTTTAAAAAATTAATTTTTTTATTTTGTAGAGATGTCAAGAGATAGTAAAACAGTGTGAAAAAAGTGCACTTGAGAATACGGGAGTGTTTCATTTGTTTAATACGCTTCGAATGGTTGCTGTATGGCCTGGTGTCGTGTCTGTCAATCCGGATTCTCTAGTTGAGAAGTTGTTGTGGAAAGATGAATCAAGTGTGGAAAAAATACGTTTGGATCAGGTAATTAATATATATTTTTCATTCACGCTTTAATGGCTTGAGATGCATTAATTTCCTTATATATTGCGATCTATTTTCAGTTATCTGATGTTGAAAATGCAGAATTTGATTGTGAGAATAAATATCTGATTAAAATATATGGAGATGGCGGTTTAGGGACACGTTTTGCGGTTAGATTTAAAGAATTAAATAATGTTTTGTTTTTAAATGGAGAGTGAACTTTAATGGTGATAAAAATTGTTTTTTTTTTATTGAGATAAAAAATTGTTTTCAACAAACAGAATTATTTCAATGTTTAAATCATTGAGATCCGCATCCTGATTTGCAGATAAAATTCTATTAAAAGTAATTGATGTATGATGCTTATGAATCATCTTGAACTGAAACTGATCTTATATCGAGGAATAAAACATTTTCCTTATAATAACCTCGATTAGAAGTGCGGTTTCTATTCAAGAACAGCTTCAAATCGAGGCGAAAACTATTCGTACTAATATTGATTAATTATTATAGAATTTAATGAAATTTGTTTTAAATCGTAGAAAAACTTGCAATTTCTTATCAATTTCCATTAAACTAGTTCGCTAAAACGAGCTTTGACCTAAATTATTACTTTAATAGTTCCATTAAGGTTCACATAAATTAATTTTACTTGTTTTTTAAAGCCATCTTTACGGTCAATTCTGTCATCTCCTTCGCCTCGTGTAGTATCCACATTGAAATCTCTTTTCGATTCACACACATTTCTCTTTTTGGGTTTCGACCTTGAACGTTATGATTCATTTTTCACTCGATTCATCGCAAATTCGCAGGTTAAACAAACAAAAAAATTAAAAGAATTAAAAAAATTATTTTTAAAGAGAGTAATAATATTTATTACGTAATTACATGTTTTATAACTTGCAGAAAACACATTTCATGCTAGCTGCAGGCAGTGTAACACGGGTAGAGCAAAAAGGTCAACTACGCACTCTGATGGCTAATTTGGATTTATGGGAATTTGTAATGTATTTGAGTACTGGTCAAATGGAGAAAAATCTCATACCAGGACAAATGTATGAAAGATCTTATTTACCCACCCAAAGAGCTGAGTATTTAGAACAGCAATTAAAACTCGAATTACAAGCAACTGAAATTGCTTATCATACATTACAAATTACCAATGCCCTTGCGACTGATGAAATGCTAGAGAAATCTTCTCGTGGTAAACTTAAAGATATATACGAGAAAGATCCTATTGGATCATTTAAGCAGGACGATGTTGATAGAGCTTTCGAAATGATGAAAGCGAGGAGAAATCTGTTATGGGAGGTAAAACTAATATTGACTTTGGATTTTTTCTTTGAGAAATTATTTAAAACTTGTATTCAATTATTACAGACAATTAATAATGGAACTATTCCGATCAAAGCACTCTTTTTTTATTCTGAATTTGAAAGCGAAGTAGAAAAAGCGAAGGATATTCAACCACAAAGAATGGCGGTGAGAAAATACGCCGATGCAGTGTTAAGAGCACGGTCAGTAATTAGACCGAATAGTGGCTTAGAGTTATACGTTGTTGATGGACTCTCGGCTGAAGAGATGAAGTCGTTGGAAAAAGAAACGTTTGCAATTATTAAACTTAAAGGTGAGTATAAAATAAAATTATTTTTTTTAATTTTAAAAGTTTTAAATTCAAATTTATTAACAGAATAATTTTTTAGGTGGCAGAGACGAAGCGATTTGTTACGCAGAAATGGCGAAACATGGCGTCAAACTTTTACAAACACATTTGATAGTTGTTAATGGTGGACAAGTGGCTAATAAGAGAAGAGTGATGGATCTTAGTTTAGCTCGTGCATGGTCGCATCGTGATACAATGCTAAGAATAGCAGCCAAACTTGTTGAAGTTGATGATCGAATTAATGCTTTAAATGTTAGCACAAAAAAATTCGGTTATTTTTATTTTTTTTTTTAAATCAATTTTGTTTATTTATTATTTTAATTCAGCCATCGGTGAGAAAACAATTACAATCTCTTCATAGTGTAATTAACATATTGGATCGATCAATCGACTCGAAATCCCTTAATTTTTTAGGGGGTGGTTCTTTCGGTGACGTATATTGTGCGCATTGGAATGGAATTAAAGTGGCACTTAAATTTCTCAAAGAAGCCGCAAGACCTGAAGATATTGCTGCGTTTGAAACTGAATTCAGTCAACTTAAGTAAATTTATATATTATCTTAGTTAAAAATTCCATTTTAAAGCGATTTCAACAAATAAAAACAAAAATTATTATCGATACATTTTACAGACAAGCAGAACACCCGAATATAGTCAAAGTGTATAAATTAACGGTAGAAAACAATCGTTTAGGACTTATAATGGAGTTTATTGACGGAGGAAATCTGCGGGAATTGATAATTGAGAAAGGAGCGTTGGATGTGGAAGTTGCACACCGAGCCGCTATTCAAATTGCATCAGCCATCAATCATTTGCACTCATTACAAATTGTCCACAGGGATGTGAAAACTGACAATATTTTGGTATAAAATTACATTAATGGGTAATAAAGAAGCGTAAAAGAAATGAAAAATTATTTTTAGGTAACCAAAGACTTAAAATTTTTTAAATTGGCTGATTTTGGATTGGCCAGAATGGTGGAACATACTGAAGAATATAAAACTATTAAAGGAACTTATAGATTTATGGCGCCGGAAATTTTAAGAGGTCATGACGGAATTGCAAAATATTCGTTGAAAGTTGACGTTTATAGTTATGGTAAGAATTGAGTTTTATTGTTTCCTTATATTTTTTGTAATAAAATTGTTTTATTTGTTTTAAATGTTTTTTTTATGCAGGACTTATTTTAATCGAGATAGTTACCGGTAAAACAGTGTTCGGAGAGCTCACGAAAAATCAATTAGAATCTGGTAAACGTGACGGCCGGTTACAACCAACTATACCAGTGAGTATATATTAACTGAGACAAAAGATTGGAAAGTCCCAGGCATTAGCTTCCCTGCTGACACTGATGTAGTCACGTGGTCTGGGAAAACCCAACGTCAGAGCTAATCACGGTAGGCGGAGTTGAGGGCGCAATATATAACCAACATTGAGCGTATTCTGTCATTAAAGATAAATTTACATTCGTTTTAGTAAGTTATTTAACCAAATTCCTACTAAATTTAACGTTAAGAAATATTTTAGATTTAGATGTTTAGAAAATTTAATTTTTTATTTTATTTGCTATTCTTTTAATATTTATTTTTCGTTATTTATTCATTCATTTATTTATTTTATTTATTTTTTGTTATTTATTTATTTATTTATTTATTTATTTATTTATTTGTTATTTATTATTTACTTTGTTTATTACTTTAAGGATTCGCTCGAATTAAAGTACGGTAAAGTCTTAACTGAAGTGATCCGTTTATCAGTTGCACCAGCTCATCGACGTCCTTATATGCGAACAGTTTGTAAAATATTGAGCACAAATCAATTGCCAAATCAAATGATGAATTCAGAAACAAATTCTATCTCCATTCTATGCCTTGGAACAGGAAAAGGAGCTACAGGTATGTAATAATAATAATAATTTTACGATGTAATTTGATTGCGCACGCAACTAAATATATTATTTACCACGATAATTAGCACTGATGCATGGCGAACCCAGTTCATCATTTGCTGTGTTGAAAGGCGGTGAATTAATGCTTCTCGTCGATTTAGGGTTGGGAATTACAGCACAAATTCGCGAAAATTTAAGCAAAGGTAAAAGTTGAAAGTAAAAATAAATTTAATTAATTATTAATTAATTATTTTATTAAAATTCATTTAGAGCTGAATTTGGGGAATATTTTTATAACGCATAATCATGCGGATCATGCAGCTGAGTTACCAGTAGTTCTTGCTGTTCTTGAGCATCGGCGTAAAAAAGATGAAAACAAAAAACCAAACGTTTTTGCGGGACCACAAGTAATGACACGACTTACGAATCATCGTATGAACGAAGTATGCAATGGCGTCACTACAGTAAGTTTGTAAAAAGTTTTAAAATTTAAATTCCCATTACTTAATATATTTTTTTAATTTTTCAATTTTTCAATTTTCTATTTTCTATTCTAAAAGGAAGAATTAGCTAATTGGATAATTTGTTCGCAACACCCAAAACGTGTTCCTTTAGATGACGAGGCGAAATTTACCATTTCAGTCGTGACCAGTCAACATTCTGAACCATGTTGTGGATTTATATTATACGAAGGAAATCAACCCTTGCTTGGTTTCACAGGTGATTCTGGTTTCAACAGCGAACTTTATGATTTAATCTTCACTGCACCAAATGTCATCATCGATGCACGTATTGATGCATCTTCGGAACACGCTGGGGTAATAATTAATTTAATTAATTAATTAATTATACAATTCCATGCATTTATATTCAATATTTGTTGTCACAAAACAGACGCAATGTTTTGTCTACATATCGTAAGCTTTATCAAGTGTAAAATTAATTTTCTCATCACTTGTGTTGACATTGTGTTGTTTATTTTTTCCAACCACATAAAATTCATTTTACACCTCAACAAATCTAGGAAAAGTAAGCAACAACATTGCGTATGTTTACATGTCAACAAATAATAAAAATTACCTAACATTAATTCGTATAATTATCGTTAAAAATTATATTACATAATTTCTTTTTCTTTTTCTTTAGTTCGCTGAAGTTCAGAATTACATCGATGCACATAAAGGAGATAGGCGTATCTTCATTACAGGATACGGTATTGATAGTGAATTTCCTGACAATATGATGAAGGGCGTTATTAAACTGCGCACTAATCACGAATTTCCATTACACCAAGAGCGTGATTTGAACAAAAAAATTAGTCACGACACTGGTAGTGCATATATGAGCACTTCCGAAGCATTGAATACACGTGCTATGATATGAAACAATTTTTATTTCCTTCTGATGAAATACAATCGACGAATTTAAACACGCCTTTCTACAAATTAATAAATTGCAGCAGCAATTTTGACACGTTTGTATGTCCATTCTTTTAATCAGTGTGTTTAGTGTCATTATTGTAGTGGAAATTCCCATCTAAACTGCTACAAGTAAAATAAAGATTTATTTTATTTTATTCTTTTTTTTAAATTCGTTTATTATCATCACTTGGTCGAGCGAGCGAGTGTTAAGTCAGTTCAGTCCAAAAGAGTAAAATGAACACAAAAATCATTAAAAAAAAAAAAAAAATGAAAAAAAAAAGTTAAATTAGACCTTTTGATGGTCACTAGGAACATGTTGTGTTCTCGGAGCCAAAGATGGGCACTAATTTCAACGTGCGATTTTTTTTTTTAATTTATACAAGTAAATTATAATAATAATAATTTTAATATTTTTAATTTATCCGCTAAAAAGTGAGTTGAAACTGTGCCAATCTGTAGAAATTCGAGGCCGAGCAAACACAACAATTTGCTCCATGCACATTAACACCTGCTTCTTATTCGAACGACGTTTTTAATCAGGTGGACGCTTTTCACTATTTTTTTTGGTAAAATCTTCAGCATTTTTCATGAATTTCTTGCGATCTTTGGTGTATTCCTCAGCAAGATCAGCTCGCAGTGGATGTTCTGGCTCGGGATCATTCACTAATGCAACTAGGGCTTGTATCACTAAAAAAAATGTAAAAAAAAAATGTAAATTATACAAAAAAACATTCAAATTTAAATATAAATACAAATGCAACCTTGGTCAGTTTTAGTGGCCGGTTTCCAATTCTCGGCACTGATAATAGGCAAACAAACTTGTCCTTTCTCGTCAATATTTGGATGGTAAATTTTTGTTTTGAAATTGATCTTAGGTGGTTTAAAGGGATATTCTGCTGGAAAATTAATTTCTATCCTAAATGCTCCTTTATTATAAGGAGGATTGTCCTGAAATTTAAAAAAAAACATAAATTAATGACGATATAATTTTTTTTTATCAAAATGTATTACTCACAGGCACTATTAATCCCTGCCACGTGAGAATGTTGGATTCGTCCACTTGGATGTCTCTAAATGATTTCAGGCCCGACTTGCGGATGTCACTCAACTCCTGTAAATAAATAAATAAGAAAATTCAAAAATTAAATTGAATATTATCAAACAGGAAGTTATTGACTTAAACGGTTTTGTGACCCCTCCCTCGCCATGGTGCGAATATAAATCAGCTGACCGTTACAGTAAACAAAGATGTGCTTTTTATACTATATATTATTCAAGTTTTTAATTAACATTGTGACAAATAATTTGTTAAGGAGAAAGTTGATAATTTTTAAGTTTTTGAACTTGAAAAAAGCTAAGAATGCAACTGCAACTGTACCGAATTTACTTCAAGTTTAGTTGGCTTTATTTTGAATTTGCATTGATAGAATTTTACTTTAACTTAAAAAGAAAAGATCGCTTAATACTAAATTACTCATAAAACAATATATTTTTGGTGGTATCAAGAGAAAACTATTAAAAATCTAGTAATGACTATTACCTTCTGTAGCCTACGCGTAGCAGCCATGATGAAATATTCCAAGTGAGTGATGTCACATAACATTGTTTTATCTACATCACCACTAGAGTGAGCGTTGGTTTAGTGCAAACGATATTATTTCTAAAATAAAATTATTTGAAAACATATTTTTCAATCTCTTTATATTTATTGTAAAAAAAATTGTGTAATACATTTTAAATCATAATAAAATTAATTTTAATTAGTCATATGACGTCATGTTTTGTCAGTTTATAAATCAAAACTCAAAACTGATGACAAACCAAAGTTGGCGGGAAACAACCATACTGGCCATCAGAGCACAGACAAAACAGCGAGATTCTACATTCTATTTGTTCTTGGTTCGAAACTGCGTGTCGAATATTGTTATAGCAATGAATATTACGCTAACTCAAGGAGCTATTCAAGTAAATTCGAATTTACCTTTAATTAAAATAGAAAAACTGATATTTAAAATTTATTACGCGTTTTCTCTTTTATTAGGATTTATTGAATGGAGTTCAAGTCGAAAATCCTGTAATGCAGATTCTGGTAACTAAATAAATTAATATATTCATTGTTTACATAAAATTAAACAGCTTTACTTCGTAGGGAATAAAGAAAGTTACTACAAATAATCAAAGATACAGACTCCTATTGTCAGATGGTGTATACAGCTCGTCATGTAATGAAACTAAACCTAAAAAATTGTATTAGAAATTAATTAATCTTTAAAAACCTTTTATTAGCATTTATGTTAGCGACTCAATTAAATGATTTAGCAGGTAACGGTAATCTCGATACGCTTGCAGTAGTGAGATTGGATAAAATCGTGGTTAATAACGTTCAAGGGAGCAACAAGTAAGCTAGATTCCAGCTCAATATTAATAGGTTCCAGGTCAATAATATTAATAAATTTTATTTTTCAGACCTATTGTGATTATTTTGAGCTTAACAGTTATAGCACCTGGTTCTGAAGTGGAAAGACTTGGGAATCCTCAAGCTTTTGAATACAGTGCTAGTGCACCTACAGCAGTGCGAGAAAACATTCCACAGCGTGAACCACCGCCATCATATCGTCAGAGTTCTACAGCTCGTGCATCTACATCTACACGTATAATGTTTAAACTAATGATAAATTTGACTCTTAAAAATTAAAAATTCAACAATTTTTTTACAGATCATTCCACCAATAATAATTATATGAATCAAAATACATCTTTTGGATCAAAAGCGAACAGATCAACTGCATCTACATCACAATTTGCAGGAAAAACATTCCCTATTTCAACTCTCACACCTTATCAAAACAGGCAAATGTTTAACTAAATGTTTTTATACGAAATTTAATTACGTATTTCTTAACGTTAATTTCAGATGGGCGATTTGTGCTCGAGTTATCAATAAAACCCCTATCAAAAATTGGAGTAATAACAAAGGGGAGGGGAAACTATTTGCTGTTACATTTCTTGATTCCAGTGGAGAGATTAGAGCTACCGGATTTAATGCAGAATGCGACCGATTTTATGAACTGTTGGAAATTGACAAGGTAAAATCGAGTTAGAGGTGAATTTGTGCTTAAATATACCTAAATTAAATTTTTGTTTCAGGTTTATTATGTTAGTAATGCGCAGTTAAAGACGCCTAACAGAAATTTTAATTCAGTTGCTCATGATTACGAAATGACCTTTACTCGAGATACAGTTATTGAAGAGTGTAATGATAGCGAAGATATGCCAAAAATTAAATTTGATTTTGTGCCCATTAAAGATTTACGTGGAGCATCTAAGGATCAAATTGTTGGTAATTACTGAATTTTATTCATTGTTTTAACACATAATAATCTGTTTAAATATTTAATACTTTATTAGATGTTCTTGGAGTATGCAAAGGTTTTGGCGACTGCACAACAATTGTATCAAAAAAGACTAGTCAAGAACTTAGAAAGCGAGAACTGCAATTAGTGGATAATTCAAACACCGAAATTTCGATAACATTGTGGGGCGAACAAGCCGAAAAATTTGACGGATCATCACGTCCAGTAATTGCAGCTAAAGGCGTTAAAGTGTCCGATTTTGGAGGTGTGTATCTTGGTACCTGGTCGAACTTGTTTAATAGAAACTCGAAATTTTATAAATAATTTATATTAAATGATTTGACTGTATTTGATGTAAAAAAAATCTTTTTCTAGGTGTTTCACTTTCACTGTTGAGTTCGAGTACAATTTATATTAATCCCGATATACAAGAAGCATATTCAGTAAGATCGTGGTATGATAACGAAGCATCTCGTTCTGAAATTCAATCATTATCTGTTAAAAGTGGAGGATTTTCTGGTAGATACACTAGGGATGTGCCGAATATTCGAGAAGTATTTGGTATTCAGCCTGTTTGACCTGAAATTAGCTATTGGACATTCGGGGGAATACTAAAGTCGAACTATTTGAAAATCGAATATTTGATTGAATATAAATATAAAAAATATAATAAAAAATTTAGAATTAAAAAAATGATGATTTGCATTTTAAATTTTAAATAATAAATTTTAAATATTACATTTTTATTTAAATCTTCAATATTTTTTTATTTAATTTTATTTCAAAAATGAAATAGTTAAAATAAAAGTAATGTTCATTATTCAAGATTTCTGAATATTAGACAGTATTCAATTTTCGTTATTTGAGATTTTTGAGTATTCGATATTTGTTATTTGAGACTTTGGTATTCGGCACATCCCTAAGATACACTATTTATTATTAATAATAATGAAATATTTTAATTAGTTTATTTAAATTTTAAGGTCCAACTCAATGGAAATGTTTGGCGCAAGTTGAACTTGAAAATTTGGGCACGGGTGATAAACCTGATTATTTCTCGTGTAAAGCAACTGTTGTTATGATCAAGAAAGACAATTGTGTTTACAAAGTATTTTTTGAATGTGATTAATATTATTATTATAACTTATTAACTTTTTATTCAATGCTTAGGCTTGTGTTAGTTGTAACAAAAAGGTGCAAGAGAATAGTGGATATTATCGATGCGAGAAATGCAACACTGAGGATAAGGATTTTAATTGGCGTTATTTACTCAGCGTAAATTAATAAATTAATTTGATTAATTGTGGAAAATAATTAGGTTAATTTAATTTATAGGTGAACATAGCTGATTATAGTGGCAGCCTGTGGGTGACCTGCTTTCAAGATCAAGCTCAATTGATCTTGGGACATTCTGCTGAACAGTTGGGCGGTTTGATTGAAGCTGGGGTAATAATTAACACTGAAAAATTATTTATTTTTATCGTTAAATTAAATTTTTGTTAAGGAGGACGAAAAAGTACAAGCACTCATGACGGAAGCTACGTTTAATTCTTTTATTTTCACATTGGTTATTAAAATGGAGAGCTTTAACGTAATAGTTGTAGAAACAATTAATATTGAATTGATTTGAATTATTTTATTTTATAATTTCAGGATGAAAATCGTATCAAACCCAGAGTTATTTCAATAACACAAGTTAATTATGTTGATTATATGAAGAAGTTGATTGCTGATATCCAAAACTAATCTAAAATTTTAATTGGATTAGTAAAATAGATATATAATTTTACTTTTAAAGATGTTTTTGATAAATAATGATAACTTTAAAAAAGTGTTATTTGTTTGTTGACTATGAAATGCTCATGGTTAATGCAGTTTAAATTTAATGATTTTCTATTTAATTTGAAAGATAGATAGTTAACTTAATTTTTATATTTAGATTTGCGTAAATAATGTGATTTGATTGTTGATTTAAGATAAGTTAATGATAAATAAAAACTATGTAAAAGATTCATTTATACTCAATAAAATGTAGATAAAATTATTTAGTTTGATTTATAAATGTCGTAGTTAAGTTTATTTCACTGCAAGATGAATGAATTTTATTACTTTCATTTTAATTGGGAAACTTTTTGTACATAAAATGTTTCTGTAATTCAGCTCTTACTACAACGCTCGTAAACTACACTTTCAAAATTCGCAAAATGAAGCTCACGATTTAAGCAACACTTTAACGTTATTATATTCAACCTTGATTGTTTTGATAATCTGCAAGCATCAAAAATTTCAACAAAAAATAAAATAGAATAACTGATAAATATTTATGAATATATAAATATATAAATATTTAAGAAGGAATTTTGGAATTACTTTAAAGTAACGTGTCAGGAACAACAAGACAAATTTCTAGATTATATTAAGGTCAAGTTATTAAATTTGAATGTCCATACAGTTTCCAGCACATTGAATTTCTCCAACTGTTATTGATTATTTCAGCAGCGATGACAATGAAATTAACTCCAAAAGCTGTGGTAGTAAAATAGAATAATCGAATTTTAATTTAATGAAATAATTTATATAGTTCACAATTAACTCGAAAATTAAAATCTACATAATAGTTTTTCCTTAGAATTTGCTAAATGGAATAAAGGCTGATGAACACAGTACAAGATCTGATAATTAAATTAATTAATATTTACTACATTTGTTACCTGATGTGAAATAAACCTCATTTCTCAGGTACTTGGAAGACTTCTAACCAGGGCCAGATTTACCTATAATCAAAGTAAGCAGTTGCTTTGGGCCCCCACCCATTGGGGCCCCAGAAAAAAAAATTTATACTTTTAACTTTCTAAGTAATTTTTTTCTTTGTCTTATATGTATTTATATTTATTATACATAAAGAGATAATGATAAGTGTATCTTTGTTTAAATATTATACTTTCATATTGCAGTCCAAGATGGAAGATTATAATGTAATAATTAAAGAAATTATTTTTTGTTTTATAATATTTAAATTGATTACATATTTTACTTTCAAATACAAGGCCAACAGAAATTGAAGATAAAAGTTATTGGAGTAAGTGAAATTAATTACGATGAATATGGAAGGAAATTGATCGATGATCTGCAAAAGTAAATATAATTTCATCTTTTCGTTACAAAATTTTCAATGTAAAATTTTGAGAAATAAAAAGTTTAAATTTTCAAATTGCATAATTTACTTCTTTATAATCTTCAATCTTTATTATACGGTGTTTGGAAAGCAACTTACCAACGTAAATTTAATAGTAATGTAAATTAGTGCTGTCAATTAAGTTTTGATGAAAAAATTAGAAGTTATCTTTGGTTTTATGTAATTTATATAGGAATAAATTTACATTAATTGCATAGTACAAATTTTCATCTTTTTAAGTCACCAAGATCTTCAATTAAATCTTCAGAAATCTATTGAAATTAAATTAAAATCATCATAAATAACAAATAACACTGCATTTTTCATATAAAAATAAAACAACCTCTGGCCATTTTTCTGTCACTGCATCCATGAGATCATCTTTCACATCTCCTTGGATAACTATTTCATCTTCACCAGTTACTGAAGATCCACAAGAAAAACGATGGGAAAAATATTTTGCAGCGTCTTTTAAATCTATTTCTGAAATAAATTAACAAATATACACGTATTAAACATAATTTTCTACAATACGAGCAAATAATAGTTACCAAAAGAGCTTAGTCCTGAAATCACAGTAACAAATTTCTTCTTTCCACGAGGAGCGCGAGATAATGTGATATTCTGAGGTTCCTTCTTTTTATTCTTAGTTTTAATATTGCCTCGTCCACCTCGTTTCTGGGGTTTCTTCTCTTCCTCTGTGTTCCCATCAGCATCTTCTTTTTTATCATCACCTATTTAATTATTAAACAAAATGATTAATAAAATTTATAATGCAAATTGTTTACAGCTAACACATACTAAGTTTAACCAATTTGTCAAATTCGTCCGGCAAATTTTTTTCTAACCATTGTTTACATTTTTGATAATTGGGATGATATTCACAGTACTGAAATTTTCAGTACTTAAGTGTTAATAATATTTTTCTTTTTCATTTTCCTTGATTATAATACCTCAAGCGGCATGGAGCATTCGCCGCAATAAGCAACATTCAAGGGATAGTTTACTCCTGATTGAGGTTTACTCCTCGCTTCTAACGTTGCCATTGAAAGTCAACTATAGTAAATATAAGTAAACAGAAGTAAAATCAAACTTGGTACATGTATTTTGTTATATATACATTTACAAACAAATAACATCACTACTTACAGGATGGCCAAGCGGCAAGCTGTTATGTGCCGTCTGTCGCTACCTAAAGAGCAATACTTAAAGTTTTATTCTGTCAAATAATTTTAATATTAAAAAAATAAAACAAAAATAACGAAAAGCTTTTAACCTTAAATAAATATTTTTATTAAATAAAATAAATTAAATTTGTTCTTACATGAGATTAATGCAAAGAGTATTGGTCGCTGTTTAGATAATAACGGATGTGCCAACAGGAAGCAGAAATTATTAGAAAGAACGATGCCTGTTTGTCAAATAAAACTCATATCGCAAATTGTGATAAAAAATTGTTAATTTTACGATTTTTGTTAATATTTATTAATTTCTAATATCTTTTCAAGATATAACACTATCTATTAATTAATTATCAAGTAATTGATATACTTATTTCAATTTCAAAACAGAGATGGCGCTGTGCAACTACAGCCATTACATGTCGCCATTAGAGAAAAAGCGCGGTAAATTTAACAAGATTTACTTATCTACCTTCCTTGGTGCAGAAGCATTATAAAAATTGGTTTTGCACACATTAAATTTTAATCAAATCAGCTAAAACATGGCAGAAAGCATAGTAAAAGAAAATTTATTAGCAGATAAAATGTTTTACAAGCAAGGGTTTTAAAGTGTAAGCATTCATAGAAATAGGTTTTTTTTATTTTTCTGAACAATCTCTTTAGAAATATGGAATGAAAATAGATATTCATTTATAGGATTAACTCAGATAACAGTTACCTTAGTGAAATTTTCAATTAAGTTAGATAAAAATTCATTTGCACACGGCAATTTTAAATTAAAACGTTATTCTTAAATTAAGAATTGTAACGGTCATCTGAATTTTCCCTTTACATCGTGTTTAAATTTTGCAATTAAATATTGAGTTTGCCGGTAATAAAGTTGCCGAGCGAGGCAGGGTCATCAGACAAGTAGTATTCAGCCACTAATTTGCTAAAGTATTCAAAATCCACATCTTTGGTATTCGTCTGTAACAAATTAGAAAAAAGCAATAAATTTTTAAAAATTTCATTTCAAACTAATAAAAATTTTATTCCGTTTCCAATTTCTCTTGTATACCCACTACATAACATCATTAATAATGTAATTTATCAAACATCCGCTCCTGTTTCAGGTATGGTTTGCCACTTAGGCATAAATGATGGACGTTGAGCTCAAATTTAAACAATTTAAGCCTAACAAATTGAATTTTCTGTCTCTTTTCAAGGTAATTATGTTTGATAAAACGATTGAAAAGTTGGAAAAATTTTAAAATTGATTATTGCAATGCAACTAGATCAAATTATATTTATTTCGTTCTCTGAGGTGCGGGTAATCTGATCAACTAATGTCGATTTAGAGCATCCAATCGTTTGTTTTTGTTCACCTGGCTAGTTAAAGCGCTTTTAAATTGCAAAGAAAGTAATTTTCCTTTACAAAACATATTGTTATGATGAATTTACACAAGAATTATACATTAAACCATTTTCCAATCGTTTCGTATACTCTCATTTTCAATTTACTGTCTCCAGATGGCAACCCACTTAACCAAATTTAAAGTAAGTTGGAAATCTGGTTTACTTAATTCATATTATATTATTTAGTATTCAGGAAGGAGTGGTCATTGAGAAGTTCTGGCAATGCCAGAAGGGCCAGTGCTTTCTTCGAAATTGTATACGTGATATTGCATAATGTTATAAAGTGGGTCTGTGATTGCCAGTATTTCTGGAATCTCGGGATTGGATGCTCTATTGATGTTCTATAGATATTAATTCATATACAGTACAGTATATGTATACATACCTCGGTAAAGATTAAATAAGCTTGGCGGGCATCTTTCTCTGGTATTCCGAGCCGAGTGACTACATACACAAACTCTTCGCAGTCAATCACACCGTCGCCTGTAGAAATATGCAAAAGGAATGATAAAAATTTAATTTTATAAATTCTTCTGTTTTATTTTGAATATTTTAAAGTTTAAACCGGAAATTTTCTATTTTATTTATTTATTTATTTATTTATTGTGAATTTAAAATTTCTAGGTTATGCTTCTATGCAAGAGAAAAATCGAAACCGTAATAAAATTACCTCGTCTGGTTTTTAAATTTTTAAAGACAACCTAACAACGTTAAATCTAAAATAAAATATTGTAAAAGGTGATGCGAGAAAAGATTTCTTCACAGGAAGCCATTTTGAATAGTGAAGACGAGAAAAACAATAGGAGGCTGACACTAAAATAGTTCTTGTATCAGACAATAGAGGGGCGCCACCATCGAGGTTTGGTATTGAAACACTTTTGGTTATAGAATAAAAATGGGAACTATAAATTAAAAAAGATTAGAGCTAGATTATAGGAAAGAAATAAAATTTAGAAGTAAAGGAAACATTGAGAATTGCTATTTGAATGCTTAAATACATTTAAAATTTAAAAAAAATTAAAAAATTAAAATTAAATCAAATTAAATTTTTTTCTTTGAATAATAGTACCACTTGAGTGTATAACAATTATATAACATTTTTGAAACAAATGTCAATGTTTATGTGATTGTTGTCAATGTAAAATGGCAAACCGGAACCAAACCTCGATGGTGGTGCCATTCTGGTGGCCATCATGGAACTAAAAGTGCATGCCTCCTATTTAAATCGAACTATTGTATTAATGCATAAATGGTTAAGTGAATTATTATGAATTGTGAATTATGAATTATGAATCATATCTCTTAGATTTAATATATTGAAACAAAAGTTTGTATATAACAAGTTTAATGTGCATATTTTTCTTGTTTACGCGATCGTTCCATTATGGTATTGCTCTTAAATTAGACAACACAAAGATGGCGTGCTCTAGTGTCTATTTTCAAAAGATGGATTATTATTGCAGCATCATAAAATATGTAAAAGATGCGGATTTAATCAAGTTTTACAGCAAGGTTGAACGAGACTTGTTAACAAGGTTTGGCGGAAAATTAGTTACAATTCACCGATTAGAGGGATTTATGACGCAAAATACAACTTGTCAAATGTGTGTTTTCTACGTCACAACTCCGTAAGCAACAAAACCGCTTGATTTTGTCAGCAAGCCTTGTTCTACCTTGGTTTACAGTTGATCACGCTATTAAAAAAGTAAATATAACACTATTAGGCTAGTTTAGCCAATATTGCGATCAGTAAGCGCTACTTAACGGTATAAATTTTTTAACGCGCCAAAAATCAAAATTTAAAATACCATTGATGCGTTTAAACGACTTACTTGTGTAACGGATAATGTAATTCTTAAAATCTCTTATTTTTCTTCCTTTTCTAGATATTTCTACATTTTAAACAAACTCACTACAGATATATTCCTTCAATTTTTCCATACCACGCAAGCACGTAATATATAAAAAAAAATTAAATGATTGCCTGAGTTTGAGTATTAACTTGCATATTTTCGATTCAGGTGCAGAAAATTAGCATATAAATTGGGCAGCGAAGATGGTTGTCACCAAAAATTTATTTGCAGAAAATTGATGCCGTATTTAGTCTTGAATCTTTAACACAGTTTGTATATATTTAATGTTTGCTTTAAAATTCAAATCGATATAAACAAAAGCAGGTGCATTCACAAGATTGAAATTCCATACACTGATATTTAATAAGACCACCGCTTTGCAAACCCCATCATTCATATTTACCTGTACGGTCGTACATATTGAACCGATACTGCATGTAGTTACTGAGCCAACTGGGTAATTCTTGCGTTTCTCTGCGGCAACACAATTTATGAAATTGTTGCCACATGGAAATCTAAATACATAAAAATAAAAACAAACAAAATGGTTAATGTTTCGTAACAAGAGTTCTAAAGGCGAGCAAAATTGCAATCGTTTTAGAAATTTAATTTAATTTTTCAACTACGAAATTCAATTTGCAGCCAACATTTTTTTTCTTCCACTATTTTTTCTCTCTCAACTGTGGAGTGTGAAAATGGTGTGAGCTTATGATCTTGTTAGCCTTGTCCAAGGTTTACATTACGTGGGTGTGCGTGTTGATAATTTCATCGAAATAGGTTGAGTTTAACACGATTTTACCGTTGAGAGGTTACTTGTTAAGTTTGTAATAAATTTTTAAATGAGAAAAAAATGAATAGAAAATTTAGTTGTGGAAATCCATTACAAGAGTTGAGTTAACCTGAAAATTGTAATTTTTTTCTTTACTTGTAGGAAAATCACATGTTCGCTGCAAACGAATTTGTTTGTGCTTGCTCTAGTGTAAGCAAAGTGGATTTGCTCGAGAATTACACCATGCAATGCGTTATTTTTTTCCACATCAACTGATACGAAGAACATTTTTTACATTTTTCAACTAAGAAGCAAATCAAGCATTAAAAGCCTGCTTAATGAATCTAAAAAGGAAATGAGAAAAAAATTCCATCAGTTTTCTCTATTTTTTTTATCTTGAGTCGAAAAAAAATTAAAACTTTTAGACCTATCAGTATTTGAATGTGAATATGTATAAGCAACTTTTAAAAAAAGCAATTTAACACTCGCTCAAAGTCTGAAACTTATCTGCTTTGAACAGGTGTTGGATATGCGTCTTCTAAAATTGCCATTGGAACTACTGCCCCTTGTAATAAAAAATAGCTTCAAACATTGCATGAAAGCATTGCGTGAAGACCGCATGTGTGATATAGTATAATAGGAAATGGAGCTTTTTTTATATGTACATTTCTTTTTATTCTTATTGCTTTCTCAATAATGGGTAAAAAAAGTAGCTTGATTTGCAGCTCATTGGGGAACAATGTGTTTTGGATTTAGCATTTGGGCTAAAAGTGATTTATACTTGCCTTAAGCTTTGTTTATTAGCATTCTAAAGTGTGAATTATAATAAATTTATACCTGCTACGAAATCCCTATTTAGGATTATTTTAGAAATTACTAGCTCAGTCACTTATCCAATGAATCGAAATATCCAAATAACATTAATAAAATTTATTAACACAAAGTAAATACTGTATAATTACTTTATAAAGGGGCACACAACTCTAAAATAATTTTTTTCCAATTTAAAGAGACAAGCAACCCCTTCCCCCGTTGGGGGAATCCCCTCATATAAAGGGGTCAAAAAATACAGCTAATCAGCTTTGTCAACCAAATGCGTCAACCGGATGTGCATGGGTCGACGAAGCTGATTGGCTGTAATAATAAACGATGACAACGATGACAAACTATTCTCTATTCATATTATAGATTATTTTTCTAATATTAAACATGTGAATGTTTGTTATTGGACATGTTTAATAATAGAAATAAGGAAAAACGTAATTCTTATTTCTTATTTGCTATTTGCTGTCCCAGCCTGTGTAAGCTCCAATCAAAATAAAGTTGATTTTTTGTAAGGGGGAATAAGCTCTCATTTAACAGTGGAAAAGATGACACAACCTTGACAAATGGTGTTGTTGTACTTGTTTTGTTTTAATATGGCTGTTCTGTGTTTTAGCTTACACTCCTTAGTAAACTCACAACTGAAATCTTATGCAAAGAAATAGTTTTACAGTAATTGTTAAATAACAAATTACAAATAAGAAATATAGGGATACATTTCTTGCTACTATGCGTTATAAATACTATCCTTACAGTAGAAAATAAATAATTTTTGGGTTGTATGCCCCATTAATTTTCCCTTTTTTTCACTTTTCAATTTTCCCATATTTTCTCTTTCAATTTTCCCTGCATTTTTACATTTTCCTATATTTTTACTTTGTCCCTGTATTTTTATATTTCTTTTGCTGTTATAGACAGCACAACACCCAGATTAAATATTGGTATAACTCTTTCTTTATCTAAAACTCTTTGGCCAATCAGAATCTTCATCTAAAACTCTTTGACCAATCAGAATCTTCATCTAAAACTCTTTGACCAATCAGATCCAATTGATACATACATACATACATACATTCATTTCTTATATACAGTAGAACTTTGATTAACTGTCATTGTCTGGACCAGAGCTGTGACTGATAACCCAATAGACGAATAATATAAATTTGATATCATTGACTGTTGTTCTTCTCACACTGTAAATCTGAGCAATTCTAGTGGCAGTTTCATCTTTCTTTAAACGTTCAATAATTTTTTGTTTCTGTACTTTTAGGCCTTTTGTATTTTTATAGGCATACATATAAGTGCCACCAATAATTAGTCGACCAATCACTACTTTGATATGATATGTACAGTGAGAGATAACAGAAACTGACTGTTAATCGAGTGATGGTTAATCGAAGTTCTACTGTGCATATGTATATACAATCATACCTTGCTTTCCGGCCTAGACACGTTCCGGAAAAGTTGGCTGTAAAGCGAAAAGCCGTATAACGAATCATCATGAACACAGCATTTTTTGGCCGCATAACAAAAATTGTAGGCCGTTAATCGAAAAAAATGCCGTAATTAAAGAAGGCCCTTATAGCGAAACGCCGTATAAAGAGCGGCCGTATAGTGAGGTATGAGTGTATATAGATATAGATTTGCTGTTATTTATTTACTTTCAAAATATTTATGCGTAAATTAAGTTGCTTGAAAATTGCGAAACTTGATTTTTAATGCTAATTTGCAAAAAATAGAGTTAGAAATTAACATTGATAACTCTAATTGTTAATGGCATGTTTCTACAAAGCCCATTGGGTTCTTGAACTCTGATTTGTAGGAGTCTCTGGTTTCTAGAGAGCTCCCAAAGGTGCATTATCATAAGAATGCATTGGATGCTCGCCCACGGTCTCTCGTATATAAAAGAACTCGAAAACACAAATAATTTTCTATTTAATTCAACAAAAAAGAATTCAATTCAATAAAAATAGAAAAAATGTTGAAAATAATAAAAAGATTTTAAATAAATACTCTAAAAAAAATTATCTTGAATTTCTTTTAATTTTAAATTTTTTATTTTAAAGGTTGTTATTTTGCTGTTGATTCACGAAGCAAGCAATAAAGGCGGATGAAAAGTGAAATGATGTGAATTAATTGCTCACCCACTCGTCAGCAGTTATTTGGTCATCCTGATTGCGGTCGGCTGATCTGCACAAAGAGGTCCAAATATCCTTGAAAAGTTCGCTCGTTTCTTGATGTTTTTTGCTGCCAGGTACCCAACCGTTCAACATGCAAATATTCTACAAAGAAACGAGATTTTAATTGCAAATGTCAACATTTACTCAGCTTATTTAGTTAAGTTATATTAACTGAAATAGAAAGCAGGTAAATTCGTGGCAATTTGCCTTTGACATATAATCAATTACAGCATAAAACGCATAAATGCATCGGTTAATTTGTTTTCTGCATGATAAGTGAAGTGCACTTTTAATATTTAATAAGTTTTAATTTTTTTCAATAAATAATTGTTTAGAATTTTAAATTTTATTTAAAATATACACTATTTTTTGAATTTTTATTAATTAATATCAACTTTTCATCAAGTGTGTAATCTCATTATTGTGGCTTAAAAGCATAATCTTGTAAATTCAAGTGAATAAATGGAGAAATATTTTTTTTCTTATTGATTTGTACCGTGTATGAACTTGAGAGATTTCTTTAAAAGGAAAAGATGAATATGTATGTAATGGTAAGGTTAAAAAATTGATGCGAGAATAAAAAGTTTTAAAAAGAATTCTAAAGAAATAGCTCTTACAGAGCACTTTAAGTGCCGATGGGATGTTGGAAACAGACAAATGAGAAGTGGAGGAAAAGACCCAGTTGATCTTAAACAACAATAGATTGGTTTTTGAAGGAAACTCGGGGGATATCTTGGTTGAAAATCGATAGGCCTATTGCTTTTGACAATGGGGCGAAGGAAATTTCGAAACGTCAATCGCGAACATGAAGGAATGCTGAGATCAAATTTCTAAATATGACTTTATTATAAACGTTTAATTACAAGAAAAGTTGGTGTAAAATGATGTAAGTTTATTAGTGTAAAGATGTAATAAAAAAATTGATGTATTGAGGTGATGCTTTTAATTTCGGGGTTGCAACGACCGGTCGAATGGTAATCGCTTGAGCCGGGCTGTTTAGGTTTTGTGTTTTATACTTAAATAAAAGGTAAGGGCCATAAAAGGGAAAGTGGTGTGTGATAAAAAAATTTTATGTGTGAGAGTAAATTTTTTACATAAAAGCGAACATGTATTCTGGTTAAAAGGAAATCAAGTTGAGAAGTTACTCTTGTTGTTGTTGTGTGGCAGTACTGTTAGCGCTCTGCTCTCGTTTGTTCTCGTGACTCGTTAAATTTGAAATTGATAACGAGATTCAAGTTGATGTACAAATTTGATGATGGAGAGATATTTTGTGATTATCATCAATGTTACGATGGAAGCGGGATATAACTCTACGTATGATTTGATTAAGTTATTTGATCAATTTTTATCTCAGTTTTGAGACTTATAAACTTGATCGGCGGAGGATAAACAATAATGGCGCCGGTTGGGCGTTATTTGAGATAAAGAATTCAAATTTAACTATTGAATCGCAGTGATTAAGGTAAGATACTTAATTTAAAGATTCTTTATTACTTAGTTTTATACAGATCCGGTGATTTAATATATTTTTCTAAAGTGTGCATTTTGATATTCATTTACGGATTTTTAACATTCCTTTCGTTAGATTGCAACTGATTAATGAAATGATGTTGGAGTGTTCGCTTCTTCACACTATTGGATTTCAAATTAAAGTCTTGAAGCAGACAAAGAAATTGAATGGGTAAGACGAAATTTCTAACAAATTCCACATGCCAATTATAAAAAGTGAAATACTGATAAAGACTATTGTCAAATTTGAAATTTTAATTTCAGAAAAGGACGAATAAAAATGAAAAACAACTTACATCTTTCGCCATGCTGAAGTCCTTCCATTCGATGATGCCATCTTTATTTAGATCTAAATAAAAGGATTGAAAAATTAGAAAATTATCGAATATTTTGCTTATTTTGTGGTATGCATTTCTCAACTTGTTGAAACCCATTGTGTGGTTTTCTTTAATGGCTTGTGCAGCTGTGGTTGAAAGGTACAAAATCAATATGTGCTCACAGCTATTGAAAAAGATTTCTTAAGAAAGGATTGGAGTAAAATACAACAAAGGGAAGAATTATTGTGATTGATATTGACGTGTACTTTCTTTATATTTGGTCATTTTCTCTTTCCTGTTCCACATCATTTAATCTTTTTCATTTTTTTTTCCAGATATATATTTATCTTTGTTAGATTAAGAATGGTGGTGGCGCCAAAAATTGTTCTTCAGCCGGAAGCTCATTGCATCGTGTGGTCATTTGCGGGTTCTGTCAATCGAAAATTTCGAAGTAAATGGCCAATGTAGGCGCACATGTCGCAAATGATGACAAAGGGTAATGGGCTTGTCTCAAACGTCCACTTATCGACATCACGCACATAGAAACGATCATATAAGTAGAATACAAAAAGAAAAACAAAATATTTGTTTTCCTTTTTAAGGTAGAGTGCAAAGGACAATTTTTTCTTATTAGAAGAAATCCCTTTCTCGATGTTATTGGTCAACGAGATAAGCTTGAAACGTGGTATGAGTTTATTTCCGTTGCTTAGAAATTGAGTTGTTAACAGAAAAGCAGCAATGTTGCCTGTTGCTTTTATTTATAACAAATTTCAACGTTTGAAAACAATACTCCTAAAGCAGAACTGTTTTTGGGACACCAGAATTTTTTTATTTTTTGAAAAGAAAACAAATAAAAATAAAACAAAAACTGTAAAATAAAATCTAAAAAATGTAAAAAATTTAATTTTCAATTTAATTTTTATTTTAATTTAATAAACAATAAATAAAAATAAAACAAAAATTGTGAAATCAAATGTAAAAAATTTAATTAAATAAAAATTACTCAATGTACAATTCCATTGGGTATTTCAAAAAACAATAACAAACAAAATGTCTCCGGCCTCTTTTGTTTGAAGTCGGGCCCTTGGAAGACTAGAAACGGCCCTGATGTAAGTCTTTGTGTGAAGTGGCGTTAATTAAGAGTAGATAATTAAAAATAAAAAATGAAAACATTCTATGTGAATTGGATTCTTTTTCAGTTGTCAGTTGTAGTTGACGCACATGTTGTGAGACATGTTCGATAATCGATATCTATTCCTGGAGGGGAGGACAATAGAGTTTGAGTACCAATGGAAGATGTTATCTGTAGGTTCAGTTTTAATGCTTATATAGTTTTAATTTTACAACTTCAAGTTAAAGTTGAGGCTCGTCTTTGATATGTGCAAGTAACACGCATTAGTGATTGGTTAATTTGATAAAAAATCTTCACGTCGGTCTTAATGTTTCCTCTTGAAATTAGTTGCGGTAACAAAATGGCAATAATTGCACAAATTAGCAATTAATACACGTGCATAATGCAGAGGATGCAAATTGATGCACTTGTAAGTGCCTCAAATTTATAATTAATTAATTATATTATTAATATTAATACTGTATTATTTTTTTAATGTTTTTAGATTTAGATTTGAACACTTGTTGCTGTTATTGGTTTATAATGATATGAAATGAAGGATGTTCAGGATATTTATTATGTTTATGTTGTTTAAACATGGAAATGAATGACTTGATCAAATTTTTATAATTAATTTTTCTTTAATAGTTGAGAAAAGTAGGTGGATTGTTATTGGAAATGTGAAATTGTTTATGAATGTGCTCGAATGTCGAGGAAAAGTAGGATTTGCGTGGTCATTTTCATATTTAACCTGCTGCGATTTGAATATTTTATTATAGCGTTGGTTTTCACTTCACAACCATCTCAATTTAAGTTAAAGATATAAAGGAGGGTGCAAAGGTTGATAAATTTTGGAATTTGCTTTTTAATAAGCTTAAAATGTTTTGTATATTGCCTTTTCTCAATGGATGCTACGTCACGTGACTGCAAAGAATGCGCCACTCGGGATGAAGCGTCAATTAGATGAATGATGTTTTTTGCGAGAAAAATACTTACAATTGGCATAACAAGAAGAAAAAAAGTTAACGCTTCATGAGAGAAATTGGTAAATTGCACACTTTTTTCTACTGATACACTTAACGGTAAACATCTTAAATTTCACACTACAACCGTCGCGCGCATTTAATATCCCCAGGTGTGACGGATTGGCCAGAACAAAGTGCTGAATTATATTAAATAATAAAACGGTGGTTTATCAAAACAAAGAACAAGTTTATTCTACAAACTACTAAATAATATAAAACTGAACAAAGCTATTCACTACAATGGATAATTAATAATTATACAAATCTACGGATAAATACTGATTGGTAATTAAGAACAATAAAAGAATACAAATAAAGCTAATATAAAATAGGTGTAACGTGAGTTGATGGCTAAGCAATAATTATAAACGAATATAAAATATAAAAGAAAGAATACAAAAGATTAGATTAATAACTTAACTAAGTATTAATCTATAG